>BSBK01007827.1:7500-179077 GCA_027943335.1 Chamaecyparis obtusa | reverse complement strand
TATTATTATTCTATGGACCTTGTGTAATTTTAGTGTTTGGATTATGATGTTTAAGTTCATCATTTTAGTTTTTAGGCATGCTTAAATTATTAGGTTAGGAAGGGGTATAATATTATTTTTAATACATAATTTGTATATATAATAAATGTTTGAGGATGCGATTACAGGAATATTATAATTATGCAATTCTAAGGATGCATTTAAAATTATCCCAAATTATCATTTTATGGAGCATTTTGATGATCAAGAAGTTTAGATGCATTTGTATGATAAAGAAGTTGATATTTTAGTAAAATTGTATTACTATATGATGATTGGATCAATAAGAGATATTATTTTAGGTTATTGAATTCTTACATTTACATTTTACAATAATACTATTTCACATTATTACAATTTTGAAAAAATCATTGTCTTCCAATTTGTGATGTAAAAGATACGAAATTGTAAAGAATAATGCAACATCATTGTATTATATATTTCTCAATACAAAAAGTTTAATTTGTAAGGATATACTTTATAATATATTATCTAGATGTGTGTCTTGATGTGTTTAGTTTTATCATAATTATTTTTATATTAAATTTTAAATTTATAATAAGACCAATTATGCCTAATCCCCTTTGTCAAAATATTAGTTCTTCATTATTTAATAGATATAAAATTATATCCAATATACGTTCCTAATCATCCCGTGCACATCATAGCTATGTTAGTGGAAAAGAGAAATTATAGAAAGGCTTACCACTTGAAACCTACTAACAATAAATGTCACAAACCATGCCACAAGGTTTTTAAAGAGATTACAACTAATGTTTGTCATTAACATAGGGTTCAAGAATTATATGATAAATTATTTTTTCTCTATATTTGGGTTAATTTTGTTTCCCTTATTAGTGGCATTTCTCAATCCTATGCATGACCTACATCAAATTATAGAGATAAATATTAAGAATTTTTACCAGAAGATCATGACCAAGAACATATTAATGAAGGTGGATCACAATAATCTATTTCGGTATGTGGTCTATTGATAAGTGTCATTTGACTTAGGCAATCATATTTTTCCTCACTAGTTCAAGCTATGAATGTCTAATGATAATGTGTTGTCCACAAGACAAAAACCATGTTTCTATTCAATAAAATGGGACTTATGTTATTTGGGATCTAGTTAGCATAAAGTTATTGTATATAGGAGTCAAGATATTCCTCAGCCTTTAAAGGTTTTTTGAAAAAAAAAGTTTATTAATTTTCTAAACAAAATACTTTTATATACTGGCTTTGGTTCATGCTATAATTGATTAATATGTATGATTATAAATGCTTTCTTCTTCTAAATCTATTTAAGTTGCTTACTCAAACACAACTTTGGACATGAACTTAAATAAAATGGTGTAAAACTTTTGAAACACTATCAAATTGTTTCAGATTTTTAAGAATCATGAGTTGTAACTTTCTGATCGAATTGTGATATAATTGTGCTAACATAATTAATTTTATATTTTCCACATTTTGTAATGTTGTAATTTTAAGCTAATTAATGTATTCATTATATGGGTCAAAAACCTACACAATGAAAAATGGGTTTCCATTCAATTTATAATTGATTATAGAGTTGGGAAAGTAAAAAAGTGAGACGTATTTAATCTTTGGTTGGCAATTCTCATCACCTTTAAAATCTTAAATCTTATTAGAGCCTTTAATCAATATTCCTTATCTATTTTTTATTAATTTTACCAAGACATTTTGAATTTGATAATAATTTCTTAGAAGAAAGTTAGACATTTTTTATCACTTAGGATTGCTAGTGGATTTGATATTCTATTCATCTACCTATTATCTTCCTGGCATTTTTATCAAATTAGTTTCACTTATAGTGAGTGTTAAGTCTTCTCAAGAATGACATATCTCTCAATGTATTTTACATTAATTTCTTTAAACATAGATATGCTATATAACTTGGGTTTTGAATGATTGAGTCCCTTAAAAGAAAGATGCTCTAATACATTAATGATTTTTAGTAATTAAAATTATGAGAATTGTACAACATTCAATACCGAAACAAAAAACATGCAATTCATAGTATTCAAACATGGTAAAAAAATGTATAACATATGCAATCAAATTATGAATCCAAGATATTGATCTAGTGCAAAAGAAAAAGAAAAATAACAAGGTTGGTGTTCTAAATTCTCAATTGGCAAGTGTAAAACTGTAACCTTTGGAAATAGCTTCCTTGTCTATACTAAAATAAAGTTTTGGAACAAGGAACGGGAAGACATCAAAGGATAAAGGATAAAAGAATTTTGTCAGATATTTTTTAGATGGAAATTCTTTGGTAGAAATGAATGAAAAATGTGGAAGCACAGACATAGGCACATGAACTGTGTGAAAAAATGCCTCAAAGAGAATGTGGTATTAAAGCATTGAAAAAAGATGGTGTTTATTAGAAATGACTAGACATAAAAAAAAAACTTATAATTGTTTGATGGAATGCCTCAAAGAGATTAGGTTAGGATAGACATGGAGAGATTTTGTCAGATATTTCAGTTGAAATGCCCAGGCATAAATGTATGCAAAACGCACAAAAATAAGCAATGTAGAAATTATTTGATTGAATATCTTAAAGAAGCATGATCTTTGGAAATTCTACAATCGCATTCCATGAGACTGTGTTTTTGTTACGATATTATTTTAGATAAGTTGCATTCCTTTTGTATGGCTCCACATTCTGGATCCATGTCTATTAGAGTAGTCACAACTACAACATCTGCCAAATATCTACTATCAAATTTTTTTTATGGATTTCTATACCTTGTCCTTAAGCTCTCATTTTGGCACACACAAGCAAAATAGTGGCAAAGTTGAACTAGTCGGATTGGAAATCAATTTTTTTGTTTTTACTAAAAAAATCTCCAAAGCTTTTTAGGAAGCCCATTTTGTCCATATTTTGCAATCATTCCACTTCATGAGACTACATTTTGTGTGGGCGTTTTGTCAAATAATTCGTGTATCTTCAGTATGCTTCCACATTTTGTATACATGGCTATCGGTGTATTCACAACTACAAAATTTGATAATAATCCACTTTCAAGTATTCTTTGATGGATCCCCATTGTGACTTTTATTGTCATGAGTGTTGATTAACATTTCCATCACTAGAAGCAGTTCATATACAACCAGGAGGTGAGAATCTTCTAAAGACAAAAGGAGAGTTGTTCTACCTTCTTTACCAACTATTTTATTGATGGGTTTGTAATATTTGAGAATGCAAATTACGAATACCAAGTTTCCCTCACTTATCGTGACATGAAGTGCCATATACCTCCACACATTAGTTGTGCAACGTAAGGATGAATATTGATCAATGCATCAGATTAAATCAACCAATTAATAACATGTAAAGTGGACATAAGAAATCAACGCATCATATTGTATCATGAAAAGGCAGAATGAATAGGAAATCTGATGAAGCTGGTGAATCAATCACATCAAAACACTAACGGTGGGGATGATTGGGATGGTTGTGCATTCCTCTCATTGAGTTTGATCCTTTGATTTGAAAATTTAGGTCATACATATTATATAAGGAAATGCTTTTAGTGTAATTATATTAGGATTATGATTAGTTTTTAGGTTTTGATTAGCATTAGAGTTTAGGGTATAGGATTAGGATTGTATTTATAGTTACAGTTACTTTTATCATAGTTAGTATTATCTTCAAGGTTAGTGTTTAGGGATAGGATCAAGCTTTATGATTTAGGATTAGTATTAAGGTTTATGTCATGGTTAGGGTTAGGGTTGGGTTCAAGGTTTTGGTTACATTTTTTATGTTTTGGATTAATATTATGGTTGGGGTTAGTTTTAATGTTTGTCTTAGGATGTGGGGTTGGGATTAGGATTAGTGAATAGGGTTAGGATTATGGTTAGGGTAAGTCTTTACATTATGGTTATTGTTATGATTTTGTTTAGGGTGTTGATTATGATTAGGGTTTATGGGTAGTATAGGATTATAATTAGGACTATTGTTAGGGTAAAAGATTACATCATCTAAAATGTAAAATTTTAGATGAAATTTGTGATCTTTCGAAAGGATTGAATAAAGTTGAAGGAAAAAGCACAAAACTAGAAGAAAAGTTAGAATGGTTTGAGAAGGAAAATGAAGAATTTAAAGAAAAGTTTTTTTTTTTTTGAAAATTTGGAAGATAGTTTGAAGAAGTTGGAGAAAGAAAATAGTTTACAAAAGAATGAAATATCAAAGTTGCAAGAACAAAATAGTTGGTTGAGTCAGATGCTCACAACATATAAGAGGGAAAGTGAATGTTTAAAATGAAAGCAATTAGTGTGTGATATTTTGTGTGACATAGAAGGTTTATCTTCTTCATTTGGTAAGTGTGATATAGCGATGTTGTTTGTGATAAGATTGTCAAGATGAAGATGGTAACATTGTTAGTTGTGATGATAATGCATTTGATTTTACAAAGATTCTAATTTTTTTTTATAGTAATGTTGGTTTGAAAATAATGAAAAGAATGGGCTATGAAGGTAAAGGATTGAGAAAGTATGGGCAAGGAGTTATAGAACATATCGACCTAGGTGATGACACCAAAGAAATTTTCAATGAGAGAACAAGTAAAAATATTGTTACAAACATTAGACAATCAAATAACATAGTTCAAAGAATTCAATATTCACATTGCTACAAGAAAGGACACAAAAAAGGCATGTGTTGAGATATTCATCCTTGTAGCATATGTTGGTTTGAAGAATCATTCTGAGAAGACATGTTGGAAGAAATAATTGAAGAAGAATTACATAGAAATTTATATGGAAATGAATTGTCGATGGAGTTTTGGGTCAAGTTGGAAACAATTACAAGTATTATAAATTTTTTGTTAAGTATAAAAGTTCATATGTAAAAAATGATAACAATCCTAGAAGGTTTGGATATTTTAAAGGCATAAAAAATATTTCAGTTCAAAGGAATAGATTGGCTTGTAAGTAATCTACCAAAATGAAGTTGCAAGAAGTTCATGGTTGAAGATTTATGAGATTTCTGCAACAGTGGGATGAAACCTAGAGAAAGGAAGATTAGAACATAATTTTGAAGTTTTAAAGTCACAACATTTGGAGAAGGCGAAGAAAAATACATCATTAGATCTGAAGATCATTTGAATCCATCAATAAACAAAGGGTTTGTGAAAGGCTTAAGACTTGGTTATGAACATAGACAAAAGAAAGACAATAGTAAAAAAAAAAGACTTTACGAATTCCAAAAGCATTCTTGGTCAAAATTAAGGAAGAGTGTTGGAAATAATTTCTCCTTTGCCTACTATATTCACAACATTATTGAGAAGATCTATAGAATTCTTACAAATTGTCTGCCACCATTGAGAAGTTGGATCCTTATCGCATTTTTGTCATTGGATGCAATCTGATTTATAAATTACCTTGTACTCTAGTTAACCATTCTTTGGAAACTATAAAAATAGGGGAGGTTAGTGTGATTTGGATAGTATGATATATCGCAATAGATACTGAATATCTCTACAGAGCATTGTATTTGTGTTTTTTATGAAATATGTATTCATGTTAATGAAATATTGTTGCTACAGCAAAATATCAGTATATGTGATCTATTTTTATTTATGCTTTGTTCTTTCATGCTTTGTTTTGTAAATATATCTTGCACACCTGATCCTTCAGTTACAACTAAAACAAATGTACTCTTAACAAATTGTTGGAAGTAAATGTTGTTCTGAGGGGGGGGGGGGGGGGGGGTGAATCAAAACAAAATGATTTATAACACTTTGAACTTTTAAAGTGAATTGAAATATATAACCAACATTTATCCATAATAAAATTCTATGAACATAAAATTTAAAATGCAAGATATCTGAACAAAAATGCAACTCACAAAAGAGAGGGACACAAGATTTGTGCTGAGTGGGAAACACTCAAAACCTTTCAATTTTTTCATAGGGAAAAAAATAACTCCATTGAAACCTATCATTTTATTGAGCAACAACCCTTCTTTTACATTGTTTAGCAACTTCAACTACTTGTAGCTTCAACTCCTTTCCTTTACAATGTTTTGGATTTACCAGATTACCTATGTACATAAATGTATGTTTCAGATTTCACACATTTTATGTACACAGATAACCTTATGAATTTACTTTCAATATCAACTTAATGCTTCATACATAAGAAGATGTGAGTGTATTTCTCTCTATTGAATACAAACGCATATATCCTTATATAGGAATATACAAAGGTGATTTTACATTCACTGTTCAATATTAGTTGCATCTATGCTACTGAAATCTTCATAAACCAAATTGTTTTCCAATTTTTATCAAACCCTTAAGAGCATGGTTAAGAAACAAATGAAAACTCAAACTATCTCTGAGGAGACCAGCAAGTACACTACTAGTTAGGAGAGTAGTTTCTGTTAATAAAACTATTTAGAATATTAACACCATTTCCTTATTGTTTGCCGAAGAATACATTTTGAACCAACTCTGATTCTTTGTCATTAACTAAAACAAATCAAATGATAAACATCAACTGCCTTATAACTGTCAACAAGAAACCAAAACTGTCGAGATTAAAAATTCAAATTGTGAAACTATCACCGCACAAGAGTATATAATTCTCATCAATTTCTTTTAAATAAAAAACATTGCATATGTTTTTAATAAACTAGTGATCCCTTTTATTTTGCATATACTGATGATGAAAGAATAGAGAACGACAATTCAAGAGATGAAAAAAAACTCTTGTTTCCATAATACTAGAAAAGGCAGAACGTACCTGTGAAATTGAAACAAGAATATTTTTACCATAGTATAAAACCCTGTCGTGAGGCATAGCATGCAGCCATACTTTGTGGCTTTGTAAAACTTGGCAGTCATTTTGCCATTATTCCACAACACATACAAAACAACTATGTATTAGTGCCAGTATACATGAAAAACATGAAAGCTATTCCTTTTGAATCAAAACACAAGCCTTCACCATTATCAACTAAATATTTGTTAAATACCTTTGCCAAGTAGCCCAAGAGTAACATCAAATGAACCAAAAGATCAAGCTATCAACCATACTGAAAACCCACAAAAAAAACACTTCAAGAAAAGCTTTGAAGAACTGCACAGAGTATCATAGAGGCACACAATAGCTAGGGTTTGAAATGCCCAAACAAATAAAACCAAAAACATGACAGATGATTTTTATTAAATATGTTAACAAAGTTATGAAAACTTTCAAATCCGCCATAGTTGCGTGCCACATGGCAACACATTCACCAAGTATATAAGTTTTGTTGTTACCGCTAAACACAACCCACTTACAGGAGTTAAAAATGCCAACAAAATAATATGCGAATATTCTTCACTTGCATCAAGGACAATATACTTCCAACACAAATATCCATTCATGTCTTTGTCATATAATATCTGCGACTGTTATGTTTATGTAGCGGATGCTTTGATAAGGAACCCAGCAGTATGAATAAGTGTTGGGATATATTGAGTATTACCCAAAGATGCATGAAAAAGCTCAGAGAACCACCAATTTATTATGCCATTTGATGACATTCATGAAGACTTGGCTATACTTGTTAAAAAATCTGATTTTGATGGAAACAAAAGTAGCGAGGAAATTTGCATTGTTAAAAGAGTTTGCAAATTTATCGATTACTCAATAATCAACAAAATGCCTACTTTAACAGTGAAACATTTTTTATTGGATAATAGTTTCTTATTCACATACATTGTTCTCCTACTGTATTGCACAAACATCCTTGCTAAATTTCATATTAAAATGTTGTTTGACCACTCAATTCAATCATATAGCCCTACTGACTCACCGTTACTAGCATATAAGAGCGCAACTACTAGTAAAAACTAAACCACCTTTGATATACACTCCTCTCAACAAACCTACTTGATACGCAAATAATATAAATACAGTTGTTGTGTAACCATTCCATACACATTTCAGAGGGTTTTGTTTAGCTTCAAATATATTAAAACAATTGAGAGATTGAGAATCCTTTAACCGGGTGATGCACGTGAACTAATTAGTTATTACAATGGGAAAAACTTACCGAATACTTTGGAGGAATGCAACATGAATCTGATAATAATACTATATATGCACTAGCCATGCAAATACACCAATCCCATAACAATTTCTTAGATAGGATATTCAACTGTGAGCCTCCATGAAGGGCGTACAAGCAGTGGAGTTTTTCTAGGAACAACCAATCCAAACTCTTCCGCCATATCCACCTCGCCCTCCTTAGTCTAGTCAAAGCAATGAAGAAGTTGAGCAAGTGGCAACTCAACAACAGAAACACCCATTGAAATCCCGGGGCATCCTCTTCTTCCTGTTCCGAATAGAAGCAAATCGAAATCTTGACCTTTCACATCCTTATTACACCCCATAAACCTCTCCGGCTTGAACTAATGAGCATCTTTCCAAACATTTTCGTCCCTTCCGATCGCCCACACATTCACATACAACCTTGTTTTTGGTGGAATGAAATATCTTCCGATGGTGCAGCTTTCCATCGACTCATGCAGAATGAATAGAGGAAATGGGGGATGAAGTCAAAAAGTTTCCTTCACGACACCTCAACCTCAACTGAGTCTAGAAAAGGATAAATAAATTTAATAGTCCATCAAAGGAATATTTTCTTTTTCATGTTGTTTCAAACATTGCCACAATCATTTCATTTCTCTAGGGCTCATTATGAGAAAATCCTTCTGAAGCTCAAATATCTTAAATAACCTAAAAAATTATCAAAACAAATAATAGAAAGATGATTAATAATCATCCTAATAAAAAATACCTAAACTCTCTTCAAACTATATAGTCATTCAAGTAAGTATAGAAATTAGATTCAACAAAACATAGTGCATTCGAGGCATATCACTCTTATAATCAAGGCTAACTAGTTGTTCACCATAAATCAATGAAAAGGGAGATCATGGATTTTTGAAATTCTTATTTGTTAGAAGACAAGAATTATCTCTGACACAAGATAATTTTTCTATTTCATTAATATATGGTACTTTTTTTGTGAAGAAAATAGTAACTTATATCATCCAGGTTGATTCTAACAATTGAATGAGGTAGTGAAGCTAGAGTAGGTGGTTGAAAAAATAAATCCACCTACCAAAAAGCATGGTAGATGAAATATTTGGTGGTATATATGTACAATTTTAGCATATGGTATACACGCTTTTGGTCTGCAACTTCAATAGGTGGAAGGCATCATGTCCACTAGCACAACAATGCATGTAAACCCTTTCCAAACAAGAAAATAATACATTGCATCAAAAAAAATTGTGCCTTTTGACACAATGGTCAAGATTATGGTCTATTTATCTATAGATGAGATTACACAACTTCTCTTCTCTCAAAATCTAAAAGAACTTCATATAAACCCATACACCCTATTCTTTCAAAAAATAGAATGCAAGACATAACATGAAAATGAATTGAAATTTTGATTTTTCTATATGCAAAACATGTTACCTATAAACTTTCTTGACTTCCCTTTTAGTGGCATTAGGTTTCAATCTTAGAAATTTATACTCCTCTTTCAACTTCCCACAACTAAAAGGCACCATTTTCCTAACATTTTTTCTAGGCCACAATTTTCTATCTTCTCCATCTTTTCTTCCAAACATAGGAATTGAATTCTCATTGACACTTATGGCAGAGGGACCAGTAGTCGTGAGGGCTAACTTTGTCAACATGTAGCCATTGCATAGAGTACTGTAAGAGCTTCATTTTTTTTTAGAAATGTAAATTGGACAATAAACTACTTACAACTAAGGTTTGAAGGTGCGACTCATCATGCAACTCATTAAAATAGCACGCATAGTGAAACATGTCCAAAAAATGACTTTTTAAAGATACAATCAAAGCTTAATCTAAAAAACCCTCGTAGTTAAATTTAAAAATATCATTTGTTATTCGTAGAATATTGTATTTCTATATAAAATATAACATATATGCAACTTAAATGGACCAAATACCTATTAGTAATCATAAATATTTATTATATCTAAGTTAATATCCAACACATAATGACCAATACTTCAACACAAAAATATTTTGGTGTTACAAAAATAGCATATTATTATATTAAATACAACTTATATCCAACACAAAGGGACCAATAGTTGAACACTAAAACTTTTGCACAATCTCACACATTTCATGGGAAAATACACGTCATTTATTGTGTTCACCTTTTATATTTGTGACAAGATAAATTGTTAATATGAAATACTCTAATGCATATGTATTGCTACCTCAATAGTTGTACACATAAGAATAATATTTGCACACTAAGATAACAATACTTGTTTAAGCGAGCATCTTATTTTATTAAGTGAGCATATTATATTTTAAGTGACACACATATAATAGATAGCTATGATATTTTGTTTTAAATAAAAAATTTATTTATTTTAGTTGTTAATGAATTTATTTATGTGTTTTTACTATAATATATATAGGTTCTCGATGTGGTCAAGTATTGGTCCATTTTTATCAACATTTGGAATTTTCTTGATTTACATGTAGATTATTTAATTATAATATATAGTAAAAATGTATGGTAAGACTCGATAATATATTCACAAGTAGATGATTTACTATTGAACCCAACATGACTACTCATCGTCCCCTACAAACTTTCCAAACACAACAGCCATAATCAATTTCAAACTAATGTGTTAAAATTAAAAATAGATCTCCCAAATCTAACACCCTAACTGAATCAAAGATAATCTCCACTTCAATGCAACCCTTAAAATGCACAAAATTCGTCCAAATTGCTGGAGGAAAAAATGTGGCGTCTATGAATTTTGTTTTACTGAAATGAAGTGACTAGGGTTTAGGTATTTGCATATGGAAGAAACACATAATACCTACGTGAATGAGTATGATTTATATCTGAAATATGTAGAAGAAATGCAGAAAGCATTCTTTGATATATTGTGAGTAGACGAGATTTTTGTCTAAAGAATCATAGAAACCATGCAAAATTGTGTGAGAAAAAATTGACAATAGGACACCACAAAATTTCTAAGCGCGTTTGCTGAAAATATCCAATGATTTGCGAGGAAGTGGCGATTTTCCTACATGTGTGCGGAATAATAATGCACCCGATAAGGCAATTTTTTTACATTTATTAATTAATTTAAAATTCACAAAAACATTGTACTATAATTCTTAAATTAATTAATAAATGTAAAAAAATTGCCTTGTCGGATGCATTTTGGCCCCTACATAGACGCCGCCGAGTTCGACTGTGGGGTCATTGATAGGGTGAGAGCTTGATGAAACTCCCCAGCAAGGTCCGACTACGCGGGACTACTACACCCCAATTTCTCCGCATTAGTGTTCTGCCTTAGCCACATTTTCAGCGCTGACATGCCCAGAAATCCCGAGGCCGGAGGCAGCTGGATCGAGCTGCAATTGTCCAAGGCCTGGTTCACATTGGCATTTGCATTTGCTGGGACTCTTCAACAAGCTCCAATATACGACTACGAGGACTCCACCGGTACCCCCATTCCACTCAAAACGTGAAAGGATGGGGGAACCCCCTCTTTCTGTCTACACTACACAAAGAGTGGGTTCACATTGATTATTACTACAGTTGCCTTCAGCATAATACACCATGCTCTCTTGGTACTGGTTTGCCATGGATGCACCGCTTAGGAAGTCCTGCAGCTTCAGTCCTTCCTGCTCATCATTGGTTTGGCCGAACCCGAAATAATCTGTGCTTAGAAGCTGTTGCGGGGATTCAACTCCTGGCCCCTTGCGCCAATCTGTACCCAACAGAAAACAATCAATTTAAACAGGTCATAAAACATTAGCAGCGGAGCAAAAGGGATAATTTCACGCACCACCATTCCTGGCATTACATTTGTTGGTGCTATTGTTGTTACTGCTACCGAGAGCATCCATTATACGGAGACACCCATCTGACCACAACGAAAGCTCAGCCATGGAAGATGAAAACTACCCACTTGACACCTGATTCATCTCGTAGCTGTGGTGAAACATGTATTCCATGCTCAACTGTGGCTGCGTGGAATTCGCGGCAGCGAGAATGCACGCCAGTTATTCATCGGTTTCATAACAAGACACTCAACACGAGGGTAGAGAGACACCTGAAACGACAAAATAGCAGCTTCCCTCGTAGTTTGGTCCAGATCTCTCAAAAAAACCCGTTTAATGACTCAGCAATCGCCATGGTTACATTGCGCAAGGAAAAGAGAAAGAAATGAATGCATGAAAACTTCTTTTCACCGACCTTCATCAGTTCTTCAGTTTTCACACTTTCAAAAGTTAATAAATATATATTAGTAGTCTGTTCTCCGTACAGTCACGACAAAGAAAACTGAATGTTTTAGCTTGTGTGTCACGCCAAGGAAAACCGAGAAAATTGAGTGTTCTTTACCGGCGAGTTTATTTTCAGGCGTCCGGCATCATGAGATTATGGAGATTTTCAATCTATAACAGCCTATTGGCTAATTAGAAAACATTTATGAAATAAAAAGCTTAAACATATCGCTAGTATTGTCTTCTGGAATATAAATCTCATACAATATTAGTTTTGGCTCAATCATGGATTCAATCTCTAAGTTTCAACTTATTGACGTGTAAAACTTTCTATTTAGGTGGTAGAAACATAATTATTTCCCCAGCTGACGGGCTATGTTTTGTACTAGCTGTAACCAAGAAAGTTGTCACATGCGGGTTTCGTTCTGTTGCCAGTAAATCATACCATCAAAGTTTGTGTATGTGGGTGGATGCAAACAATAAGACTAGTATGCTACGGCACAAAGAAATAATTTTCATTGCTTGACAAAAAGCCAAATACATTTATAAAGAGGCTTAGGAAATTTCTGGAAATTATTACAGTCAAACACGTGTAGAACATTTTGGTGGAGGTCTCCATATTAATGGTGAGTATGTGGTGATTTAGTAAGGATGTTTTCATATTAATGGGGTAGATGGTAGATATTACCAGATAATTCTAAAAATTTGTAGGAGAAGATGGTTAGGTAATTTGAGAGAGAAAGTGATGGTGGCCGCTAAGCTCCATTCAAAATGTACTCACATAAGAGAAGATTGTTAGGTAATTTGAGAGAGAAAGTGATGGTGGCGGCTAAGCTCCATTTCAAGTGAGACAACTTAAAAAGAAAACAAAAAGTGTTATAAATATGATATAAGAGCATGAATATGATATTCTCAAACTTTCCATTATAATAGCGACAGATAAGGAAACAAATCATATAATCATTATTTGCCTCAATGAACTTTTAAGACTTGTAGTACTAATAAATTTATGTAGTTGCACCCTTGATCTTAATGGTAGGAATTAATTTAACTCTTATTCTAATTTTTTAGCCAGTCATTTTATTTCCCTAGCTCATAAAGTGTGACTTCCACTCATAGTTTTATTCTATAAGAATTATGTGTTAAAGTATACATTTCAACAAAATAAATAACTGAATAGAAATTTAAAATTGAATTATAATAGAGTATAATATTAGATCATGTTAATGAAACTATCATAAAGACTATTTATATCTATAGGACATGGTAGATGTAGAATTGTTAATAGAAAAAAATTTAATTAAAGAAAATTATATGTAAAATTCAATATATAAATCATTTGTTGGTAAAATTCTATTATTGAAGGATGAAACCAATATATGTGGTTGGTTGGCACATGCACAAAAAACTTGAATAATGAAATTTATCTCTAAATTTCAAGATTGATGTAATAAGATATAATAATATGAATACTCGTTTTATAATTATTTTGACATCCCAAAATCATCAATGATAAATTTGATGAAATAATGATTCTTCAAAATTTAATTATATAACCTATGGATTAGGGCAAGAGATAACCTAGCCACCGGCTCTGCCTGGTATAAATCTACAGTTGTCAGTCATCAAGACTAAATATCTATCTCTGTGCTTAGAGAGAAAGGACACAGAGAAGTTCATGCTACCAGACAGAAGCTGCTGACGCCGTTTCTGGATGTCTATTTTGAATCATCATGCTAAGTTCCAAACATAAATCACATGCACAAGGAGTTCTATGGCCAATTTGCAGATAACAACAAAAATGGAGACAATACCAGTCTTGGATGGAATAATTAAAATAAAAATGTCTGACTTTGTGACACCACAAACTGCTAATCTGGATGATAAGCAACCCAGTAGTATGAAGAAGTGTTTGGATATATCATATATTGAGTATTACATAAAGATGCGTGAAATAGCTCAGAGAACCACCAATTTATTATGCCATTTGATGGAAATCACGAAGACTTGGCTGTGCTTGTTACAAAATCTATTTCGATGGAAACAAAAGCAGTGAGAAAATTTACATTCTGAAAAGAGTTTGCAAATTTACAGAATACTGACTCATCAATCCTTTTCTTATTTACATACGTTGTTCTTCTACTGTATTGTATTTCTTCTACTGTATTGCACAGACATCCTTACTGAATTTCATATTAAAATGTTGTTTTACCATTCAATTCAATAATATAGCCCTATTGGGTCACCGTTGCACGCATATAAGCGCGCAACTGCTAGTAATAATACTATATATGCACTAGCCATGCAAAATACACCAACCCCATAACAGTTTCTTAAACAGGATATTCAGCTCTAAGCCTCCATGAAGGGCGGACGAGCAGAGGTGTTTTTCTGGGAACAGTCAATCCAAAATCTTCCGCCATATCCACCTCGCCCTCCGCAGTCCAGTCAAAGCAATGAAGAAGTTGAGCAAGTGCCAACTCAACAACAGAAACACCCATTGAAATCCCGGGGCACCCTCTTCTTCCTGTTCCGAACGGAAGCAAATCGAAATCTTGACCTTTCACATCCTTATTACACCCCATAAACCTCTCGGGCTTGAACTGATCAGCATCTTTCCAAACGTTTTCCTCCCTTCCGATCGCCCAGACATTCACATACAGCCTTGTTTTTGGTGGAATAAAATATCTGCCGACGGTGCAGCTTTCCATCGACTCATGCGGAATGAGCAGAGGAAATGGGGGATGAAGTCGAAAAGTTTCCTTGACCACATATCTCAAGTAATCGAAGCCCATGACGTCACTCTCCTTTACCCGGCGGTTTCTGCCTATTCTAGATTCGATCTCTTTCTGTGCTCGTGCCAGCGTTGCAGGATTTCTCAGCAGCTCACTCATCGCCCATTCAACCGTTGTCGACGACGTTTCGATTCCCGCAGCTAACATGTCCTGCACAAGTTTGTTTAGCTGGTTGAGTAAAAATACACTATATGCAAAGAGACTAGCAATTTTCAAAGTGAGATTCCTGAACTTACCAAGATGATCCCTTTGATGTTGACTCGTGAGATTGTTTGGCCCTCCGTCTCGGCCATGTCCAGCAGGATGTCCACCAAATCTTTAACGGGATCTTCTTCCTTGGGTTTTCCTTCTTCCAGTCTACGATGAATGTGCTCCTCGATCACTTTATCAGCAAATCCGTCGAATATCTTGTGAACGGCCTGCATGCGACGACGGATTCCTTGAATGTCGAACCAATCGAGATAAGGAACGAAATCACCAACGCAAAATGCCCCGGCCACAGCAAAAATTTCCTCAACCATTTGTTTGAAGCCATGGCCTCCACCCAAATCACTATCAGAATACGTTGTGCTAGCAAACATTCTGCAGGTAATATTTCGAGTAAGGGAGGAGAGACTCTTCTTCAGATCCAAACAGTTCGCTCCGCGCCGGCTTTCGTGCCAGATGGAGGCGATCATGGAAGACACTTCCTCCTCTCTGACAAATCTGAAAGATTCGATTCTCTTGACTGTGAGGAGCTCCACTGTGCACAGCTTTCTCACCTGCCTCCAGGACCCTCCATAGGGGGCAAACGACACGTTATGGTGATCATAGCATACATATTTCCCCAGTGTACAGTTTGGTCTCGTTGCAAACGCCAGATCATGCGTTTTGAGGATCTCTTTTGCCATTGCAGGAGAAGATACCACAACAGTGGGGACGGAGCCCAAACGGAGAAACATAATGGATCCATATTTCTTTGCCAGTGCCGTAAGAGAGCGATGCGGAAGATCTCCCAACAGATGGAGATTGCCTATGAGAGGCCATGGACGTGGTCCTGGAGGCAATTTCAATTTGTTGTCATCCCTCCTCAGCTTATAGAGGAAGCAAAAGAAGAAGAAGAAAACTCCGAGTCCAATAGTGACGGCCTCATTCAGGGATTCCATGCTATGAGAAAAGCGAAAACTGTGAGTCTGCAATGAAAGGGAACCCACAAATCAATCCTCTTTAACAAAGAAGCGCGGGTTTACATTGGCCCGCCACAGCACAATAGTCAGTAGAAACATCGAGTAGAAACACTGGTTGGTGAAACCTCACGCTTTTGACGTCGAGAAGTTTGACCTGCCTCGCACACGAGACAGTCGTTACTCAATAAATAAAAGGAAACGTCACATCCCTCGAGGTTACCCGCTAACGACAACGCAAAAGATGCGCTGCACATAGTCTAACCCCTCCAATAATTTCCCTGACCGTATCAGAATGTTGATAGCTCAGATAATGTGATTAAATGTATTAATATTTAAAGAGAAATTATGGCAAGCACGTAATTGATTACGTCCACAAATAAATATTATAAATTATATATAATATTATTAAAACTAGCAATTGCAACTTGGTATGCAATTTGTACATCGAATATATGTGAAGTTGTTTTTTTCTTTGATTTATATATTTGTTAGGTTTTAATATGTGTTATTTCTTTTCGTTAACAAAGAATAAAATATGAGTGAATATTTATTATTTAGAATTTTTTGTATTCAATTATGTTTTGTTATTGATTTTAATATTTATTTTTTTTGTTCAATTTTGCAAAATGGTAATTGTTTTATATTTTTTTATAATGTAATTATTTGTTGTTATATAAAACATATAAGAATTTAATAAAAGAATATGAGATTGAGATATAAGATACGATTTGAATGAAAATAATTATATTATTGATTATCAATTTAATGAAAAGGTTAATGATTTTAGCATTGATAGGAACAAAGAAATATTGGTTTTAACATTTGTGTATTTGTATAATTGTAAATATTTTTATGTTTTTGTTATATGAGAATGAATGATAGAAATAATATTGAAAGTACTTGAGCTTGTATATTTTGATATAAATATATAGTAAATAAAACTCAAAATCAAATACCTTTCATCATGAATATATTTGATAAAATAGTTATTACATTTAATCTTAAAATTCAATACAATTGAAATTATAAAATCTTTGTTTTTACCAATTTAAATATAGCATATAAATAAGTAATTTTTTGTTGTTAGCTATGTATTATTTACGAAACTTGTATATTTTAAACTTGAATATGTTTGTAAAAAAAACGGTCTAATTGTTGAAATTTAATTTTTTTTTAAAAAGGTCTAATTGTTGTGATTGAAGAGACTAATATTAGGTAGAATGTGTATTTTGTTTTTATTAGTATTTGTGATGTTCAAAATTAATGATATAGAAATAAGTAGCAATATCCTATTATCCAGTATCAAGAATGGTTAGAAATTACTTGAGGGTAGGACGTTTGGTAGATTATTTTTGTAATTTTAAAAATTGTCATTTAATTTTTTTAAATTTATATATTTTACCAACATGAATTTAATATTGTAAATAACAAAATGAATGAGATAACCAAACATATAGTCAATGTGAAACAAAAAACAATACATTACATTTGCAAACTTTATCACTATTTATTTTAAAAACCATTGTCATGAGTCAATTTCAATTTTTCTATAAATATTAAATTATAATATAAAATTTAGATTTTGACATACAACTCATACACATTGCATATATATAGTACATTGCGATTGTAAAAACTATCAGCCTTGGGTTAGTATTGGCAAAGAAACCAGACAATTAAATGACAAAAGATTTCAATAACATTAGTAAGATAGAAAAGACATAGTGTAAGCATAGAGATGACACAGTGTAAAATAAGGGATGATAACCCTGATAAAATCCTAAAACTATCTGTCAATCAACTGATGTGTGAAAACCACCATGCACACAAGAAGTTGTTTCCCAACCTCTTCTTGGCAACATTGTAGATTTTGGCCCATTAACCTATAAATAGCTCACTTTCATTCACCTTTTATTTTGAAATCTATTTTTGTTCAAGGCAAACTACTATATGTTTTTTGTATTATGTAGGGTCCTTTTCCTGTAGATACAACTACTTTTTTGCAAACTCTTTGGTGATTCAATTGTCTCCCTAGTGTGGTTTGAAGAGTGACTTCTGTCAGAAGAACTAGAGGCTAATGGAAGAGTTTGAAACAAGTAGAGACACTTTGTTATTGGTTCATTATCCTTTAGTTTTTTTGACAAAAGGAACTATCAGTTCTAAACTTTGATAGAAGTCTACTTTAAGACATTGTAGCTGTCCAGTTCTAGTGTCTCATCTCCTGATAGAGCAAGCCTATCTAAAAAAACAATCCGACCTAATATCAACTCACATAATCATTACTAAACAACATAATTGTTTTGGACTATATGTGACAGTACTTTAGTAAGAGAAGAATCATGGGTACTCGCCATTTACACCGAGTGAGGATTTTTTGGGATCAATTGTTTTGAAGTCCTGAATGTGAGTCTTATGTGAAAGCTTTGTCTTATTATCTGTGATTGAAGAGACCAATATTAGGTAGATTTTGTATTTTTTTTTATTAGTATTTGTTATGTTTAAAATTAATGATATAAAAATTATTATTTATTATGGATTTGATTTTGTTTGCTTGTTTTTGAAATTACCAAAATCAATCCAATACAGAAATTGCATATCCAACAGGCATGGAATAGTTTTGGCAAAGTCCAATAGTAAAATGATTGTATGCAACGTAGGACTAAGAACAGTACTGTAAGTCTTAAACATATTGAAATTAACAAATAAATCAAAATCAATCAAGTACAGAAGCTGCATGAAATAATACATGAATATGTTTGTCATAAAAAAAAGGAAATATTGTTGAGAAAAGTAAAATAAAATTGTGTAAAATAATAGCTGAATTTTGGAAGAGCTTAATTTATTGGAGAGGCAAGAATATGATCTGTGTTTGAAGAGTGCAAGATAAGATATTATTACATAAATCTAAATTTGATAATCGCAAACATTCCATTGAATTATAATATTTGCAATCATATAAAGTACAAAAATAATGCAAAAACCATAGGCATCCCTTTTCGGATTTATAGCCATTCAACCCATCTTAGTTCTCCCAAGTTTTGAGAAACTCTTCACTATTGAGTGTGATGCTAGTAAAATTTCTATAGGGATTGTCTTAAGCTAGGATGGAAGACCAGTTGCTTTCCACAGTGATAAGCTCAGTGATGCAAAGAGGAAGTAATCTTCCTATGACTTAGAGTTGTATGCTCTAGTCCAAGCCTTTAGGAAGTGGAGACAATATCTCCTTCCAAGGGAACTTTTGGTCTATATAGACAATCAAGCCCTTAGTTTCCTAAAATCACATGATAAAATCAATAATAATCATATGAAATGGGTGGAGAATATGGAAGCATACACATTCACCATTAAGCACAAGACGGGGCAAGAAAACAAGGTTGCTGATGCACTAAGTAGAAGACTCATGTCAGTACAAGAGGTTGAATTGAAAAGCATAGGAATTGATAGCTGCAAGGACCTATAATCAGAGGATTGAGACTTTGCAGAGGCCTACAAGGTATGCAAGAAACACCAAAATCATTTTCATGGTGAGTTCTATGATTATACTTTGTAGAATAAATAGTTGTTTAAAGGGGGCCAGCTTTGTGTACCTAGAGGATCAATGAAGGAGAATTTGATTCCAGAAAATCATAACGGATGTCTTAGTGGATATTTTGGAGTTAATAAGACTCAAGAGTTAGTTCAAAGGTACTATTATTGTCCTAGAATGAACCAAGATATCAGGAGGTATGTAGAGTGTTGTATTGTTTTCCAAAAATCCAAAGGCACATCCTCCTATGCTGGACTCTATCAACCTCTTTCCATTCCTAACAGACCATCTTAGTATGGATTTTTTGTTTGGTTTACCAAGGACAAAATAGGGGTATGATAGCATCTATGTCATAGTGGATAGGTTCAGTGAGATGGCACATTTTGTACCTTGTAGGACTATCAATGATGATACTCAAATTGCTCAATTTTTTTCAAGGAATTTGTGTGGATCTATGGACTACCCCTCAGTATAGTATCAGACAGGGACTCAAAATTTATCAATTTTTTTTGGAAGACACTGTGGCACAAGATTGGCACCAATCTATCCTTTAGATATACATACCATCCTCAAACTAATGGTTAGATCGAGGTAGTTAATAGGAGCCTAGGTAACCTTCTAAGCTGCCTCAATAAAGAATATGATCAGACTTGGGACCAAATCTTAGGACAAGCTGAATATGCTTATAATGAAACAGTGAACAAGACCACAGGTAGAAGCCCATTTGAAGTAGTCTATGGAATGCATCCAAGGTGTGTTCTTGAGCTCAAAGATTTGGGTGAAGGATCTTCAAGGAGTGGGTATTCTCAAGACTTTTCCCTTGCAATGAAAGAATTCCATGATTTAGTTAAGAAGTGACTAACATAGAACACTGCAAAAATCAATCATAAAGTTGATGAGAAGAAGAAAGATCTTCAATTCCAGGTAGAAGATCTTGTGATGGCATACTTGAGAAAGAAAAGATTACAGAAGGGAGTACCCAACAAGTTACAAATGAGAAGGTTGGGACCTTGTGTCATTCTAGCTAAGTATGGCAACAATGGCTATAAAGTGGAGCTCCCTAAAAACATAGCACTGTCTCCTATATTCAATGTAGAAGACCTAGCACCCTACAAGGGTCTAATTCTTAATGTAGATCAAAGTCTAACAAAGGTGATCAGTGAAATAGAAGCACTTCAATTACTCTTCACACCAAAGCCTAAGGTTGAGAAGATATAAGCATAGACATTAATGCGAGAAAAGTAATAGTCATTGTAATAACTTGAAATAGATATTCATATGTAATGATATTTGATACAATGATTGCAATTTGTAATGAAAAAGTAAATACAATACTTAAATTGAAATATTCATATAAACTTGAAGTACATAATAACAAAGTGTATGATACACATGTTCTTTATACTTGTGTTTGTTTCTCTCTTCTTTGACTATTATATTGTTCCATTGCTATGAGTATATTGAGTATTCCTTGTTCCTCTGGTATGGTAATAATGTCATTTCTTACCATCCAGTATTCATGATTTTTTTTTAATTTCCTTGATTTGTTTAGAAATTCTCACCGTGTCTTCTTTTACAGTTGTTAATAAGTCTCCAATTGCAGTCAATTTATAGATATCTTCTTCCTCCTATGTTTATGTTCTACTGATTCTTTGAAGATGTAATTCATAGTTTTTCTTCATGATTTCTATATCTATAGTATCTTGAGCATTTGCTTCATAAAAATTGCAGCCCATATCTGTAAAGATATTTTCGATATGTGTGATGCTCGTATTGAGTGTATCGATTAGATTTTGTAGTTTTTCAACTAGTTCTGTGCTGATCTCTTTTTTAAAATTGATTGAAAAGATCCACTTTTGTAGAGGCCTGTCAGTGGATTTGATAATTCTTAGATTCAGAGCTTCTTCACTGTCCATATCTATTACTGTCTGCAATAGTTTTTCTTGACTATTATATATTATTTTCTATTCTTTGAGCAACTGAGAGTCTGTGTAGATTACATCTTTGAGTTGAATATATATTTTGTAATAATTGGTTAGGCAATCGATGAGGCCCATACCTCTTGAATTGAGGTATTGTATCTATTCTCATGAGATTTGTGCCATGTGCTTGTCTTCATGCATTTGCTTGATAATTTGTTCACTGGAATCAAGTGATGGATCAAAAATATCTTGTCTAATTTGGTGTTTGGGAAGAGATAGGAGCAAGCAATTTCTTGATATAATCAGATAGATGATTGATAATAGATTTGAGCATGTTCTTTTCATCTTTCAATTTGTGTGACCTGTCTCTTACCTCTTGATGTGTGAATTCCCACATATCAACTGTACGATCATAGAAAGGGGGTCCTATGTCAATTTGATTGACATCAAAATCTGTTGCATTTAGATCTAAAAAGTTGTTGTCTTGTTTTGGTTCTGCAACTTGTATTATTACATGCCATGTTTCTTGATGTTTTTGAAGAGCAGCTAATTTGCCTCTTTCTTTTTTTTTTCTTTGAATCGGTAGTTTTGTTAATGATTTGAGAAACTAATCCTTGAGGAGGAATTCTATCCTCTCTTCTTTTTCTTTTTCTTTGTATTGTTTCTTCTAACCATGAAGGAGTTGCTAGAATTTTTGAGGCAGAGGCTAAACTTTCAATATCAAACAATTTTTTGACTATTGGAGGGCTTTGCATTTCTTGAACTGAACTTTGAAATTTTGGTACTATATTTTGAGTTCATGTTATAGTAGATTGAATAAATTGTGTTGTTTGAGATGGTAGTTCTTGTTCGAAAGATTGGTCTATTGCATTATGTTCTAATTGACCTATTTATTCTTCTTTTTTTGTCTTCTCTAGTTCCTGTTGACTATCCACGTTGATCAATGCAAGTGAACTGCTACCACAGGTGTTGGTTATACCTTTTTTTTTCGGTGGTTGATCATCTCCACCTGTGTTTTGTTGACTAGATTGAACTATCGTCTGCATTGTTGTTAATGGTAGTTGAGATGACGGTGTTGTTTGAGGTTTTGTTGGTGATTTCCCTTCTGTGTTTAACTTCTTTTTCATTGTTTTCTTGTTATGTACCCATCTTTTTGTTCTTTTAATTATTTGTTCCATTATGTCTTCAAGATTGTCTAGTTCTGGTTCTTGAAATGTTACAGGTTGCAAAGTTGTCCCTTTTATTTTTGTCAAATAATGATTGGAAAGCATATTAGATTGATCATCATATAACCCTTTGACATCTATTACAATATTATATAGTTGAATATGTTCAACTGTGAGATGGGTCCATGATCTTTCTCTCATTTCAAATTCCTCTTTACAATTAGCCCATAAATCTTGTAATGAAGGTATGTGATTAAAATTAGGGTCTAGTTGCAGGTTTTTCTTTATATAATTGGAAGGGTCAAAATGATTCCTAATAACATTATATTCATCAAATTTATATATTTTTTGAGATGATTTGATGAGATTCATTGCAGAACAGCTATAAAAGCATGTATAAGGTCCTATAGAAATTGGAAAATGAATACCTTCTTTATGCCATTCACTTCATCTATTGTTGACCTCGATGATTTGTCTGCATAACTCTATCAAAACCATTTTATCATCTGGATATTTTGGCAATTTGAATGTAAAGACATCGAAAGCTCCAATCCTAAAATATGTAAATGTAGGATATTGTGTATAATAGCTTCCAAATTGCATTACTATTTGTGCGGCTACATCTGATAATTTGTGTTCTGGACAACCTTGAATTTCACGGCGTATCTTCATTGTAAAAAAATTATTAACCCTTCTGTAATGTGCATAGCTATTTTCTAGTTGTATGTAAGGGTAGAAATCATAAACCTGAATATTTTCATCATAGTCAGTAACACTAGGTAGGTCGTTCCCTATTTGTTGACATGCTAGGGCATAGATGAGAAAAGATGACATTGCAAAATTGTATGAATGTTTTGTTGAGATAACCATTTCAGTAAGTCTATCACTTACTAGTTGTGCCCAATCTATATAAATATTCTCTACACATATAGATTGCACAAGGGAAAACCACCATTCTTCAAACTTTAGGGCTTCTTTGCTTCCTCTGATTATGTGCAGAAGTACTAGAATGTCTACAATCTCATTTTTTAGATTTGTTCCATATAGGGTTTTCTATAATTTTGAACTGGCTTCTCTGATGGTTTGAAACCATTTTGTTGAAATTATAGGTCGCCATCGTGACCATTTTTCATTAAAATTTGAAGCTGCTAGAGAGAAATTCCATTCTGAATATTGTTGTGTTGAAGGTAAACCAAAGAATTTCTGTATTGAATCTCTATTCAAACTGATGAGAACTTCATTGTTTTGTTTCTTTATTTGTCTGGTATGTGAGTCAAATCTTTGAATGCATTCCATAATGAGCTTTGGTACCTAAATAGCAATTGGAAACCCCATAGCTTGTATTAATCCACTGTCAATGACTCTTTGTGTAATGGGATGAATTAGTTGTGAATTTATTCTTCTGTGTAGATCATTTAAACTGTAAAAATGCAACTTTGTATTTGTGATTTCTTTCCATGCACTATCTATTCCATCGAGATGATCATAACTATTTATTTTGGTAGTCATTCTGTAAAGGGTAATAGATTGCAATGCGAACTTTTGATAAAGGGCTTATTATGTTGCAGCGACGAACTTAGTGGTTTTTGTCTGTTTGGCCGGAATGATGTTTAAGATATTTTCTATACATTTGGTGTTTAAGATATTTACTAGGTTGAAAGAATGATTTGATAGATAGTGGGCATTTAATAATTATAGATGATAATTAAATAGTCATAAAAGGTTTGAATGGTAAATGGTATTAGTGTTGTTGTCTTTGAGGACAATTATTTTTCCTTGTAGATATGAATGCTATGCTTATTGAATATAGTGGGTATTAGTAAAGTTGGTGCGTAAAATGACGTGTGGCTTTATTTTCTTTTTTATTCAATTAGTATGTTTATGGAACAACTGTCAGAGCAATAAGTTTTGTGAGATTAGATAGCCGATATATTTGTTAATTGTACTAAGTTTAAAATCTTTTCCTACTGACTTTTTGTTCAATTTGTAATTGATATTATGGATATTGATATAAGATGATGGATAATCCGAAATTGAAGCATGTAAATCATTTAGATAAAGTTAATTAGAAGTTTATAAATTAAAGATATCATTTAGTACTTTCGGGTATTGATATAAAAGTAGCAATAATTCGAAATGGTTTCCCTATGTTATATCATAATTGTAATCATCATATATTGTTTATGTATTTTATTGAAATATTGTAATAAAAAATAATATAATTCAGAAGAAATATATGAAATTAAAGTTTTTTTTAAATTAAAATTTATACTTAGTTATATAATTTGATATATTTTATAATAGTACTTGTTATAATAAATCAAGGACTACATTGTTTGGAATTTATCATGTCCATTTGTAACCATTAAAATGCAAAAAAAAAGATAATATTTTGTTCAAATTTTGAATTTTGTTTTTAAAAAATGTAATAAATATTGTTTATTAAAAATATGCAAATATTGTAATATTCAATAATAAATTTGTGAATAAACATATAAAAATAAAAATTATGCTTTATCTTAGAAATTTTATTATTTTTTTTTATTTACCTTTTTTTTTTAAATGACATATATTTAAAAATAAATTTTATTATGTAGATGTCTCATCCAGTTACTTATATTTTGTGTAATGTTTGGGTAATTGCAAATATTTTAGCATTATATAATGAATGATTATTAATTGAAACCTATTGGGAAGGACCGATTGGCCCATGAAAACAATGAACTCTCACTACTAAATTTGAATTTTTAGGTATTGATATAAGAGTATGCTCTATCTGGAAAGGGTTTCCTTTGATAAACCCTAACCCTAAGTATGTTGTAGGTTCCCTTACCATTAGATATTAGTCATTTTTACTAATGTATTCAATAATATTTTTATATTATTATTAGGATTTTCTATTAATCTATTATATTATATGAAATGTAATATTGAATTTGTGGATGTTTATATAAGATGTCGATATATCCAAAAAATGTTTCCTATGGATTTTGTATAATGTTTGTAGTTTATATGATTGCAATTATTATAAATGAATGGAATGTTTTGGATGATTGGTTTAGAATCCTAACCCTAACATTAATCCCTAATTTTAAGCTTGATATTAAGTAAGTCCTAAACCCTAAGCTTTATATATTGTTTATTAATTATATTCAAAAATTGAAATATTAAATAATCAAGTTGTGAAGAAACTTATCAATTTTTTTTTTAATTGTAAATTTATTAAATATTGTCTATTAATTTGATTCAAATATTGTAATAATAAATAATAAAATTGTGAAGAAACATATGAAAAAAAGGTTTTTTAATATTATAAATTTGATTATCTTTTTTTATTGACCTTTTTCAAATAATTTGAGATATATGTAAAATACAATTTAATTATGTAGATCTTTCATTCAATTACTTATATTGTATGTAATGTTTAGCTAAATGCAAATCTTAAAGAATTATATTGTAAATGATTAATATAGTAAATACAATCAAAATATATTCTATTAATATTCTGAAGTCGACAATGAAGAGTTCGCATTGGCATGTAAGTTTCATAAAAAAAATCATGTAAGTAATATAGATGAAGTTAATTTGACCTCTATAAATTGACAATATAATAATAAATTTAGTATTGAATTTGAATTTTTGGGTATTGATTTAGTTTTAAATTGGTAGTTAATGATTTGATCTGGCGATCCAGCGACAATGCAATCTCCAATTCGTGTGATTATTGTCAGTTTCCTCTAAACATTTGGTGATGCAGCACAATGGTTTTCTCCCATTTGCTAAATGTAACGGTAAATCAGTAAAGTGTTCAGTGATTACGCGAGAGTCGTATATGAAGATCAGGATCAATGGTTAGTATTATGTCTCGGTATTAACTCTGTAATGGATAATGGATTCAGTGATCAAGCGAACAAGGTGTTCCCTCAATCTCCAAGACTCAGTGATTAAGGGCAAAATTTTAAGCGATTCAGCGATCAAAGATGAATTATTCTTCAATCGCGTAATGTCCAGATACTAAGACAGTAGTAAAGATAAGATATTTAGCAATTTAGAGAATATAGTGTTTGCTTAATCTCATATAGGTGAAGCTTAGAGAGTTTTTATCTAGCGATCTAGCGACAAAGGGAAAAGGTGATAAGATAATGGTTTTTTCATTCAGCGAATAAGCGACTAAAGGTTATCATTGAGTTTTGAGATAATTTGGTTAAGTCTTGAAGCATCCAATGATTGAATGATAGCCATGGATAACAGTGAAGATCAACGGTCAACGTGCAATCTCCGAAAAGAACAAAGGTTAACGATTTTATTTAGGGATTCAGAGATAATGGTGTTTGTTGTCTCCCAATATAACCAAGGTTAGTATATTATTTTAGAGATCATGAGAATGCAACAGTTGCTAGATCTCAAGGTCAAATTTG
This sequence comes from Chamaecyparis obtusa, assembly GCA_027943335.1. Lineage (NCBI taxonomy): Eukaryota > Viridiplantae > Streptophyta > Pinopsida > Cupressales > Cupressaceae > Chamaecyparis > Chamaecyparis obtusa. Next base: position 151,709 of record BSBK01007827.1, on the reverse strand, counting down.
ATTTAAGGTTTTCATTTAGAGATTTCGCAAATAAATCTTTTAGTCACTCGATCTCGCGATGTAACTAAAGTTAGCAGAATGATGTGGAGATCATGCAAAGTCTTTCAATCACTCAATTTGTAGATAAAAAATGAGTTAAAAGAAGGGTTACGAGATGATTGATGGTTTTTGTCAGTACTTGAGGGTTTTTTGATGATGACACATTAATCATTCTTTTTCTCTCTCTGCAATTTTTAAATATAAGATGTCAACATCTTCCATTACTGCTAGGCAATTTTCAAAATTGGTGTTATGTATAGTTGAATGTTGAGATGACTGAAAGAAGATTGCAATGATTGTCTTTTTTGGTTATTATTATTAATTTCTATTAAATTGATTATTTTCATAAATATAAATACGTCAGCTTTTGTAGTGAGTAAGGTGATGTGTATTTTGCACATATGTATATCAAACTAATGTTATTGTGTTGAATGTTTTGTGTTGTCTAATTGTCTTTAACTTTATAAATGATTTGTAGATCTATTTTACATGACAATAAATAAGTTTTTAGTGCTCCATAAATGTGATATGATGTGAAAATAAATTTGTTTTTATAATTTGTTCATATTTAGTATGATACTATTTATTAATTGGTTTTTCAATCATACATTGAAATATAAATCATTTTGCTAGTCATGCCTGATACAATTAAAAGATATTTAAGAATATCAAAAAAATGTAATCACTGTTGAAATAGCTTTTTTTAAGTGAAAACACTGAAATGCATATCCACATTTATAAAAAGACTTAGATTCTATATTAAAAATTGAAATTATGAAATATTGTTTTTTACAATATGATTTATGCAAAAAAGATGTAAACCAGATATTTTAACAAGAAGGTAGTTTTCTGCAATTTTGAAGAACTTGCCATATAAAATTGAAAATCTATTGTTCCACTTATGTCGTTTCCAATAGTATATGCTTTAAGTCACTTGAAGAAAACTTTTTACAAAAACTAATAAAAAATAATGAAAATAGTGCTATAATTTTTTATGTTTAATAAAAATTAAATATGATACTAAATACCTTTGTGTTTTTCAGGTTGCAAAATCCTAAACTATCTTTCATCTTTGTTGTCATAAAGTGTGACGATGTTTCAGATAGATGATTGGCATCCTTAATCGAAGTTGATTTCATATAGAAGCTTGATAATTCCAAAGTTTCCTTTTTATTTTTACACAGACAAAATGTTGCCTTTGTGGAAACACAACTGGAAATAATGATGCAGCTTGAATTTGCTTATATTGCCTGATTTCTTTACACAAAATTACCCATTGATTTTTTATATCTTTTTTGTAAGCTTGTTTGTCAATTGACATGGGCCATCATAGAAAAGGAAGAATTTCTATTTTTTTACTATCTTCTTCATTTATAAAATAGTTACTGTAGTCAAATCCTTGACTAGGATGTGCATATTGTAGCAACAAATTTAGTTTGATAATCAAATCTTTAGGGAAAATAGAGATCATGAAAAAATGAATAGTCTGAATATTTTCTCCAATTTGTAAACCCCAAGCCATTAACACACTACTACATTTGGGGCCAAATTTTGACAGAAACTTCCGACAAGTAATTTTTTTTAATGAATTTGTTGTTTTTTTTTTTAAATAGGCTCTGATGGTGTCGATATTCTAATGGGTTTTAAATTGACCATCGAAATTCTGACAGTTTCAGGGTATACATAAAAAAAAAGTGAAGCGCCAAATCATTTTTATTTTGATTGGATATAGAAGAAGTGGGAGAAAAGGAGCGAAAGCTGAGTGCGAGAGAAGGTATGTGGTTTCTTCATCTTTCTAGCCTCTCACATCATATTCCACCGCAAATTTTAAATGCATTGCATTTTATTTGATCATGAATGCTCTCTCAAATGACCGCAGTCTAGTGGTGTCGTGCCCTAGCCAGTGCTTTATCTCTATTATTTGATGTTATTGGAGCTTGTGCTCAAGGATATCGATTCACTATTTTCAAATGTTTGGATTCACATTTGTTGATATTACTAGCACGTTTAATGATGCCATTGTATATTGTTGAGATGCTCACTGAAATGACCACATTGTACTGGTGCCATGCCCTAGATCGTGCTTTAACTCCATTATTTGATGTTATTGGTGCTTGTACTCAAGGATATCTATTTTTTTGAAATGTTGACTGTGGTTATCAAATGGACAGCTTGTGAGTTTTTAGCTAGGCACCATTTGTATTGATATCTTAGGGCATCAAATATATTGTATCATTGATAGTTGGGACTTTGTTAAAAGGAAATAGGACAAAGAATGATTTTGATTTATTTTCTCTATTTTGATCCCTAAGTGGCTTAGAACCCTAGAGAAGTATATGCAGATTTACAAATGCAGTTGCAAGATACATAGCTGCCGATAATTCCCAAGAAATCCATGCATCCAATTTGAATAGAAAATAATACAAAGCAATAGGGTCCTCAAATGGCCTAGTTATCTGGAACTTGACTGTCCCCTCAACCAGTGACCCTTAAAAATTGGGTTATCATGCAATCAGTGAGTGATCCTTTATTCTCCTGGTCTACCCTACATCCAAACATATTGAAATACACAATACAATGATAACAAGTCTTTCACAATCCCCCTTCCCTCAAGGAATTCACTATCAACATCCAGACCTTGACTATTCCCTCAACTAGTGACCCTTCAAAACTGGGTTATCATGCAATCAGTGAGTGATCCTTCATTCTCCTAGTTTGCCCTACATCCAAACATATTGGAAATACACAATACAATGATAAAAAGTCTTTCACAATCCCCCTTCCCTCAAGGAATTCACTTTCAACATCCGGACCTTGACTATCCCCTCAACCAGTGACCCTTCAAAATTGGGTTATCATGCTATCAGTGAGTGATCCTTCATTCTCTTGGTTTGACCTTCATCCAAACATATTGGAAATACACAATACAATGATAACAAGTCTTTCACAATCCCCCTTCCCTCATGGAATTCACTATCAACATCTAGACCTTAACTGTCCCCTCAACTAGTGATCCTTCAAAACTGGGTTATCATGCAATCAATGAGTGATCCTTCATTCCCCTGGTTTGCCTTGCATCCAAAAATATTGGAAATACACAATATAATGATAAAAAATATTTCACAATCCCCCTTCCCTCAAGGAATACACTATCAACATTCAAACCTTGACTATCCCCTCAACTAGTGACCCTTCAAAACTGGGTTATCATGCAATCAGTGAGTGATCCTTCATTCTCCTCATCTGCCCCACATCCAAACATATTGGAAATACACAATACAATGATAAAAATTCTTTCACAATCCCCCTTCCCTCAAGGAATTCACTATCAACATCCTGACCTTGACCGTCCCATCAACCAGTGACCCTTCAAAACTAGGTTATCATGCAATCAGTGAGTGATCCTTCATTCTCCTAGTCTTCCCTACATCCAAACATATTGGAAATACACAATACAATGATAACATGTCTTTCAAAATCCCCCTTCCCTCAAGGAATTCACTATCAACATCTAGACCTTGACTGTCCCCTCAACCAATGACCCTTCAAAACTGGGCAATACATCGCAATCACTGGTAACACATGGACAATCAAACTAGTAGTCTCCAAAGTATTCAATAAGTGAATATGAATGTTTGAAAACTTTACTCTCAACTTCCCCAACCACTCCTAATCGGTTAGAGGGATATTTCTATAATCTCCACTATTCCTATCCTTACCAACAATTCTTAAACATACTTTATCTAATATGATAATAACATGCTAAACTGAACCAATGGCATGTTCTTTGTGTGGTACAAGAAAGATTTGGCTATCAAATCTTCCTTCATGAAAGTTGAGCACGAGAGAAGGTATGTGATTTCTTCATCTTTGATTAGTATCTTTGACGGGAAACATCTTTCGAGCCTCTGGTATCCTATTCGACCACAAATTTCAAATGCATTGCATTTTATTTGATCATGAATGCTCACTGAAATGACCACATTCTACTGATGTCATGCCCTAGCCCATGCTTTATCTCCATTATTTGATGTTATTGGTGCTTGTGCTCAAGGATATTGATTCACTATTTTGAAATGTTTGGATTCATGTTTTTTTTATATTACAATTCATCATATCAGATAAATTATGTTTAAGAATTTTTACTATCTAAACACTCAACTAATCCCTCTAACCGATTAGGAGTGGTTGGGGAAGTTGAGAGGAAAGTTTTTAAACATTCATATCTATTAGAATAACTGAGAGGGGGGGAATCAGTTATCCACAGTCCCAAATCAAAATGTATAATCCAAAACAATTTACTTAAACTTCTGCAGCTCGGTAACATAAAATATTATACTGTCTATGCTTTTGCCGATTACCAATCAATAGCAACTAATGATTACCGACCAAATCTAACATGTAATATGTAAAGTATGATAGAAAACAATCACCACAATGAACACATAACACAAAAGATTTAACGTGGAAACCCCGTGAAGGGAAAAACCACCTAGGACTGACAACCCAAAAATGTTCACTCTTTTGAAGTGAGGTCGGTGAAGACCCAACCCTGTTAAAGGTTACAAACACACTGTTAGGTGTGACCTTGTTAGAGGATTTAAGACCAATTGTTATCATCCAACCAACATTCACTATGGGGTTGACAAGATAACAATGCTCATTCTATGAATGAAACATATAAGACTTTCAAGTCCACTTTGTTAAGAGATTTCTTTGTTTACAATGGTTAAAATGTAAAAGTAGTTTGATCTGATTACAATACAACTTCAATTGTAGATTTTTAGATCTATTTTATGCTCATTCAAATCCTCTGATAAGTATTTAATTCTGTATCAACAATAATCAATGACTTATTGTCGCTCAATAATAGCTTTTTGACACTCGGTAAACTCTGCAGTTCAGTTCTCCTTAACCAATTTGATCAGGCATACATGAAGCTTGTTCATGCGATAATTTTGTAGTCCTTCTTCTTCCAGCATGAGTTTCATAATGAAAACTTTGGTCTCTTAAATAGACAAGTAAACCATTTTCTTTTCCTTCATAAGATTTTGCCGCTTATTCTCCTTCATCCATTTTGCCACTTAAACCTTCCTCAACAGTTGTGCCTGTAACATGTTTTGATTTCATCCTTTAGATCTTCCTTGAATTATGCTAGTCATTGATCTTCGTAACAAACATTATCTCCATCATTGATTTTGATATACTTTACAACTCAGCAATCTTTAATAGCTAAACTAATCATTTAATTCTTTTCTCCTACTCGGTTAACAAAGAAATACATCGGTGACCACACATTTAGTTTATACTGTGCTTGGTATACACTACACTGCTTGGTGCATACTGTAATGCTTCATCAACCGACCAAACTACCTTGTGTCTTTTAGCTCATTTTCGCATCATAGATGAATGAAACATAATCATGTCAATAACATAAGGTCATAGACTCATCAGCAAGTTACTCAATGTATTCCTTATCCTCATCTGTCATATACATCTTTCTCATGTAGATATTTCTATTCTTTATCTCTTTTACTCCTTTTCTACAAATGTTTCGGTATAGCAACTTACAAAATAAGTGTTGTCAAACTAGTTGACATCAATGACAACATATTACTAATTTAATCATATTACATATCTATTTAGCAACTCAGTGATCTCCAATCCTAGATCTTCAATTAGGTTCTAAATTAGTTGTAGTTCATCAATATCTCCCTTTGGCATTGATGGCAATTCAAGTAATATGAAATTTACCATACACGTACCAAACATGTATTCTACAACTCTATGAACAAATGTTGTACAAGCTCTCCCTAGCTTAATATGTTTATTCACTATGTTACACAATAGCATTAACAATGCAGCTTTGACATTCTACAGATATGATCTTTTTAGCTCTCAGATTCCTTCTTCTATTCTCAGTAACTGATCTTCAGTGCTCTCCCTTTCTTTCAGTTTGTCTCTCCCTTAGATAGATGTTTCAGTGTTCTCATCGGTGCATATTGTTTCATATTATTTATCTCTCCCTTTGAAAACAATGCCAAAGAAACAAATAAACATACAACTCTGTAGTAGCCATGTAACTCTTTGTTGTTCGGTGCATACTCTATATCTTTGTTTACTGATATGCCAATCTGTTCCAGTTCTCCAAACTATTCACAACCTTAGACATGATCCAAAGTGTGAACTATGCTACATCAACATGAATGATCTTCTAATAATATTAGGTTGATGCAACATCTAGATCACATTAGTGACCGGTAGACAAGGGATGGACCCCAAGTCTAGTCCTCAAATATTTAAATGTATCCTTCGGTAGAGGCTTTGTAAATATGTTTACAAGTTGTTCTTTTGATGTAGCAAACTCTAGCTTAACTTTCTTCTCCTGTACTTATTCTCTTAAGTAGGGATACTTAATTGATATATGCTTTGTTTTAGAGTGCATCATTGGATTCTTTGAAATGTTTATTACACTGGTGTTATCACAGTATATAATCACCGGCTCAGTGATTATCTCATTCATACCTTCTAGAACTTTCATAATATATGCAATATTTGAATAGTTTGTAGCAGCAACAACATACTCTACTTTGGCTGTAGACTGAGAAATGCAAGCCTACTTCTTACTTGTCCATGTAACAAGTCTTTCACCAAAGAAAAATGCTCCTTCAGTGGTACTTTTTCTGTCATCCGTATTTCTAGCCCAATTAGCATCGGTATAGACTCCGAGTTCAAACTTGCCTTCCTTAGGATACCATAATCCATAATCTTATGTTTTCTTCAGGTATCTTAAGATTCTCTTTGTAGCAACCATGTGTGACTCTCTAGGGTTTGCAAAAAATCTTGCAACAATTCCCACAACATGTGCTATGTCTGGTCTACTATGCACTACATACATTAACTTACCAATCATTGATCAGTATAGTGTCTGGTTCACTTCTGTAGTTTCATCTTCCTTAGTTAATTTACATCCAGTAGCCATCGGTGTTCCCATAGGTTTAGCATCTTGCATGCCAAATGTCTTCAATACTTCCTTGATATATTTGGATTGTGTAATGAATATACCATCATTCTGCTGAATCACTTGTAGTCCTAAAAAGAACTTAATCTCTCTGAACATAGACATTTTAGATTCACTTCTCATTTCATCAGCAAATGACTTACAGATTTGATCTTGTCCTCCAAATATAATGTCATCCACAAATATTTCAACAATAAGAATAGTATCATCAGTATCTCCTTTCATATACAAATTGTTGTTCTCACATGTTCTAACAAATCCAATACTTAACAAATAAGTATGTAGCCTCTCATACTAGGCTCTCGGTGGTTGCTTCAAACCATATAAAGCTTTATGCATTCTACATTCCATATCTTTCTTTTTTGGATCAACGAACGCTTCAGGTTGTTCTATGTAGACTTCTTCTTCAAGTATCCCATTCAGAAATGCTGACTTGACATCCATTTGTTAAACTTTGAACTTTTTATGTGCAGCATATGAAAGTAACATTCTAACTCCTTCTAATCTAGCAACAGGTCCAAATATTTCACCATAATCAATTCCTTCCTCCTATGCATATCCTTTGCATACCAATCTAGCTTTATTTCTTGTTACTTCTCCATTCTCATTTTGCTTGTTTCTAAATATCCACTTAGTACCAATAACATTCTTATCTTTAGGTCAGGGTACTAAGGTCTAGGTTTTTTTCATCTCTATCTGTTCTATTTCCTATTTCATTGCATTAACCCATTCATCACTTTCTAATGCAACTTTCACATTTTTCGGTTCATAATCACAAACTAGACATGTACCTTGTCTTTCTTTACTCCTTGTTTGCATGCCATCTTCTCTGTCTCCAATTATTTGTGTCTTAGGATGGTGTCTTCTGACAAAACTCACCAATATCTAATTTCTTCTTTCTTGTTCATCCTATGCAAGTTCATTTGCTTGCTCGATGGGTGCTTCCTGCTCGTTAGTTTCTTTTTCCTATAACTCGGTATTGTTTTTTTGCTGACCGGTTGTCACTGTCTGCGACATCGGTAGGTACTCATGTTGTTCAATGTAGGTGAATCTAATTTAGTCCTTAGGTTCCTTTATGCTTTCCTCTGCATTCTTATCATCAAACTCATAAACTTGAACATTAGTACTCTCAATCATTTTATTTGTAACTCTGTTCAGACACTTGTATGCTTTAATTTTACTGGAATATCCTAGAAATATCCACTCATCACCTTTTGAGTCAAACTTTCCATTTCTTTCATCTTTCAGAATAAAACATTTGCTTCCAAAAATTCTGAAATAACTTACAATGGGTTTGTATCCAAACCATAACTAATAGGGTGTCTTATTAGTGTCCTTCATTTGTACTTGGTTTAGCACATAGACAGTAGTGCTAATGACTTCTCTCCAGTATGTTTGAGCAGCATTCTTTTCTATCATTAATGTCCTTGCTCAGTCAACAATTGACCTATTCCTCCTTTCAACAATGCCATTTTGCTGGGGTGTCCTCGATGTAGAGACCTATCTTTTAATACCATGCCCATTGCAAAAATTAGTAAATTCATCAGAGATAAATTCACCTCCTCTATCAGATCTTAAGCATTTCAAATCTTTACCAGTCTCTTTTTCTACTTTTTCTTTATACCACTTGAACATCTTGAATTCCTCAAATTTTTCTTTTAAGAACATGACAGTCATTAACCTAGTATAATCATCACCAAAAAGAATAAAATATCTGTCTCCATAATAACTCTAAGTTCTGATAGGAAAACATAGGTCGGTATGAACCAACTCAAGTATCTTCTTTGTTGAATAGTCTTTGCTTTTGAAACTAGACTTAGTCATCTTACCTTTCTAACATTCATGACACATAACATGATTCGGCTTAGATAAGTTAGGTAGACCTCTCACTCTTTTCTTTTTACTGATCTTAATCATGTTATCAAAATTCACCTGACATAACCTTTTATGCCACAACCATGCATCTTCATCTTTCATCAATAAACAAGAAGACTGATTATTATCAAGATACAATAGATTACCTCTGGATTCTATACTAGTTCCAACAAGTCTTCCTCCATCATCAAATATTTTCACCTTTTTGCTCTCAAAAGCAAGTCAGTGGCCTGAATTGTTCAGTTGTGCCGCACTTAGCAAATTATAGTTCAATCCTTTTACCCAATAAGAATTTTCACATTTTAATCTATCATTTATCATCAGGGCTCCTTTACCTCTTACCATACAAGGTGCATCATTTCCCATTCTTACAGATCCTCCATTATATTCTTCAAGATAATCAAATTTTTCTTCATCACCAGTCATGTGATGGGTACATCCACTATCTATAATACATGTATCATTCTTATTAACCTTAGAGATAAGTTTTGTTTCTACATACCTTTCATCTTCTTCAAAATCATCCTTCATTGCCACAAATACTACCTCCACATCATCATCAGTGTCGGTATCGGTGATATCTTCTTCCTCAGCAATGTAGCTAACCTTCTTGCCTTTGTCATTATTATCTCAGTTATCTCTATTGTAGTGTTGGTAGCCTCTGTTGTATCTTCTCCCATAGCTTCCTTCAGATCAGTCTTTGGTTCTATCATCATCTTTCTTGTGTGGACATCTAGCAGCAATGTGACCAACTTCTTTATAGTTAAAGCATGCTAAAGGTAACTTGCCTCTATACCTTCCTTAACCTGTAGGTAACCTTCTAGCCATAAGAGCTTCAATTTCATCAAGCTCATCATCAGTATTGCTATCACTATCATCCTTATTATTTCTGCTACTAGACTTACCAATCTTTAGAGAAGTCATGAAAGTGGATTCAACATTGGGTGCAACACTATTATCATAATTATTTAGTTCAAATGTTGTAAGCTTTCCAATCAGATTATCAAGAGTGAGTGTGTTGTTAAGTGCTAACCTATTTTCATGAATTGCAAATATTCTGATTGCATGGATAGGAAATAGGGTTCTTAGGATTTTTCTTACCATAGTGTCTTTATCAATAACTCCATCTGATGCTCTAATAGCATGAACTACCTCTTTTATTATGTTTGTGTACTGCACAATGTTTTCACCTTCTTTCATCTTCATGTCATCGAATCTCCCTCTTAAGATTTTGGCTCTTGCTCTCTTGACATTCACATCACCACTGTAAACTTGAGCCAACTTATCCCACATCTTCTTAGTAGTAGTACAGTCCTTGATATGTTCAAATTCAGCATCTGAACAAGGAACAAAAATCTCCATCATAGTTACATTATGTTCATGTCTGTCCCTTAGTTGATCAAGGGTCAAGGGACCAATGGGCGGTGCAAGGTATCCATTTGGCATCAGATCTAGGGTAGAATTCCCAATCCTGGATATATGCAGCTTCATTCGACTTTTCAATATTATGAAGTTATCCTTGTTAAGCTTTGGCACTTCCCTCTTAAACATTTTGAGACCTTTGTGCTGAAGTCCTTAAAACTCTGTTCCAAGCAACTGTAGCTCTGATACCAATTGTTAGAATAATTGAGAGGGGGGGAATTAGTTATCCATAGTCCCAAATCAAAATGTATAATCCAAAACAATTTACTTAAACTTTTGCAACTTGGTAACATAAAATATTATACTGTCTATGCTTTTACCGATTACTAGTCAATAGCAACTAATGATTACCGACCAAATCTAACATGTAATATGTAAAGTATGATAACAAACAATCACCACAATGAACACATAACACAAAATATTTAACGTGGAAACCCTATGAAGGGAAAAACCACCTGGGACCGGCAACCCAAAAATGTTCACTCTTTTGAAGTGAGGTCGGTGAAGACCCAACCCTGTTAAAGGTTACAAACACACTGTTAGGTGTGACCTTGTTAGAGGATTTAAGACCAACTGTTATCATCCAACCAACATTCACTATGGGGTTGATAGGATAACAATGCTCATTCTATGAATGAAACATATAAGACTTTCAAGTCCACTCTATTAAGAGATTTCTCTATTTACAATGGTTAAAATGTAACAACAGTTTGATCTAATTACAATACAACTTCAATTGCAGATGTTTAGATCTATTTTATGCTCATTCAAATCCTCCTATTAGTATTCAATTCTATATCAACAATAATCAATGACTTACTATCACTCGGTAATAGCTTTTTGACGCTGGGTAAACTCTGCAGTTCGGTTCTCCTTAACCAGTTTGATCAGGCATACATGAAGCTTGTTCGTGTAATAATTCTGCAGTCCTTCTTCTTCCGACATGAGTTTCATAATGAAAACTCTGGTCTCTTAAATAGAAAAGTAAACCATTTTCTTTTCCTTCATAATATTTTTCCGCTTATTCTCCTTTGTCCATTTTTCTACTTAAACCTTCCTCGGCAGTTGTGCCTGTAACACATTTTGATTTCATCCTTTAGATCTTCCTTGAATTATGCTAGCCATTGATCTTTGTAACAAATATTATCTCCATCACTGATTTCGATATAGTTTATAACTCAACAATCTTTAATAGCTAAACTAATCATTTAATTCTTTTCTCCTACTCAGTTAACAAAGAAATGTGTCAGTGACCACATGCTCAATTTATACTATGCTCGATATACACTACGTTGCTCAGTGTATACTGTAATTCTTCATCAACGACCACACTACCTTATGTCTTTCAGCTCTTTTCTCATCATAGATGAATGAAACATAATCAAGTCAATAACATAGGGTCATAGACTCATTAGCAAGTTACTCAATGTTTTCCTTATCCTTGTCTATCATATACATCTTCCTCATGTAGATATTTATGTTCTTCATCTTTTTTACTCATTTTCTATAGATGTTTCAGTATAGTAACTTATGAAATAAGTGTTGTCAAACTAGTTGACATCAATGACAACATATTACTGATTTAATCATATTACATATCTATTCAGCAACTCAGTGATCTCTAATCACAGATCTTCAATTAGGTTCTAAATCAGTTGTAGTTCATAAATATCCACTTATTGAATGCTTTGGAGACTACTGGTTTGACTGTCCATGTGTTAATGTTTAGAAGAGATCAATAAAGTATTTAAAGAAATTCTTACATGTTCGAAGAGGTTTGAGAGGCACTTATCTTGACTGCACCCTCACAAACAACAACATAGACTAGTTTACAAAGTTTCCTTTCTCTGTCGCAAGGGTACAGTCAGAGGGTTCATTGAAAAAATAATCCTTTGAATGGTTACTATGAATATGAATGATTTGATATAGCATATTTCTCATTTTACTTGAAGTTTGGAATAGCTTGTGCAAGGGTGAAAGTACTTTTGATCATTTTGGTCATGATTGTTCCTCTACACAGTCAAGAAATGTAACTGTCGAATGATTATATGTAATGTTGAATGGATTAAATGCTTTATTCTTGGTAGAAGTGAATGGAAGGAATAGTGTTGGTGTTAGGTTTCATTTATTATTGAATTCAATGGTTTCCAAGATGTGTTGAGGAGTTTGCTCCTTGTTTAATGTTAATTGTTCCTACACAATCCACTCATACAACAATGAAATGCTATGTGATTGACAATTTCATACAACTGGTCCTTTGGCGTGTATTAAATAGAATAGAATTTTTAGCATATTATTATCATTCTATTTCTTTGTTGTAAACATGCCATTGGTTCATTTTTGTAAAAAAAAATTCGTGTTAATTTTTTTTTTCTATTTTTTCCATTTGATAACCATAGTCAACATTTCAAAATAGTGAATAACATCAAATAATGGAGATAAAGCATGGGCTAGGGCACCACACCAGTAGATTAAAACTGAACCAATGGCATGTTTACAACAAAGAAATAGAATGATAATAATATGATGAAAATTCTATTCTATTTAATACATGCCAAAGGACCAGTCCCAACAATCTTAAACATACTTTATTTTGTTTAACAATTGTTGGGAGTAGTTTTCAAACATTCATATTCACTTATTGAATGCTTTGGAGACTAGTGGTTTGACTGTCCATGTGTTACCAGTGACTGAGATTCATTAAGAAGCATCTCTCTTTTATATACCCTCTCAAGTAAGAAATTAAATTTATTGTTGAAATCAAATGTGTCTCTCCCTTCTTCTCAAGAAATATGTTTAAAAGACTAAATTTTATAGGGAAAAATCAATGTGTTCGTAAGGAGAATGTGCCTATCTAGAGGGAACCCTTGGGTAAAGGACCTATGTCCCTAAGGTTTTGTAATAAATAGGATTATAGTACACAATTGTTGGAAGGATAAATGTTTGATTATATGGTAGGAATTCTAAATTATATATGATCACCGTAAATAGTGTGAATTGATCTAGTGAAAACAATCAACTATAAGGAAAGAATATGATATTAAACAAAATTGTGTAGTAATTATTTACTTTGTTGGCATTTTGTTTGTGAAATGGAAGTTGAAGCTAACAACATTGCTATTATATAGGAACAATGAGTTATTATAAAAGGAATAATGATATGTCTATTAGAATAAGATTTAAGTCAAACTTTCTAACTGTCCTAAAATTAAAATATTAGAAGAATGCGAATTTGTAGGAAATGGTATAGATGTCATATTGAAGATGCGTATAAGGATAACAATACTTGTAGTTACTCCTCAAATGTGCTTTTATTGAAATGTGTGTACAAAATGTTAGTGGGTTGAACATATTAATTTTATTGAATAAGAGGGTAGCCATATGACTCATGTATTTCTCTCCCTCTATTAAAGAATCTATGACTTTTATTTTGGAAAATGGTTAAATTCAAACAAACTTGTTAATGTTGGGAAAAGATATACTCGTAAGAAGATTATTATGGATTTCTAGGATATGGAATTGGTTAAATAAGCTAGTTAATAAGTAATGTTGATGAAACTCTAGCTTAATGAATCATGTTAAAATTTCTTAGGAATATCTTTATGTGTATTCCATCTTGTGCATAAGTTTATATTAGATATTATCCTATAAGTATACCTTAGATCTTACGGGCAAAAATAACTTGTTCCATAAAAGAGATTTGTTTTTATCCTATCGGAAAGGTTACTCACAAAACTATGTGCTGATGTATGTGGCAAATTTAATATTTGAATGGTTTTCATTTTGAAATGTTCACAAAGGTAGTAGTATGATAGTAGTATCTTATGTATACCCATTGAGAAGAGATAACCCCTATACTAACCTATCTCTAATTTAGAGGATGAATTTTGAATTCTTAACTATATTTTGGAATCCAAACATATTGGAAATACACAATACAATGATAACAAGTCTTTCACAATCCCCCTTCCCTCAAGGAATTCACTATCAACATCCAGACTTTGACTGTCCCCTCAACCAATGACCCTTCAAAACTGGGTTATCATGCAATCAGTGAGTGATCCTTCATTCTCCTAGTCTGCCCTGCATCCAAACATATTGGAAATACACAATACAATGATAAAAAGTCTTTCACAATCCCCCTTCCCTCAAGGAACACTATCAACCATCCCTATATAGCTCTCTACTATATATCACTCCATCCTGTGATGACCATAGTGATTCTATTTACCATTGCAAATCTTTGAAGGTTGTTGCACTTGGACAGATGTGTACCATTGTTAAGAGAATTGGACTAAGTTTGGCTTACCTTAAATAGGTGAGGCAACATATGGAAAGGTTTCCGTTTATTGACCCAAATACCAGGACTATTTTGATATGTGGGCACCCTAATGTTGGCAAGAGTTCTTTTATTAATTATGATGAGTTGTATCATTCCCATCATGTCCCATGCTTGCACCATGTGTACCCTCAAATATAGGATGTATATCATTGTTCTTTTCTTGACCAAAGGCTGCCATATCTTAAGGTAGTGGAGTTATTTCACTATTATGAACTCAGAATTATGGTCATACCCTGGTGAAAATTTTTAAATGGATACAAGCACCTTTTTGTGCAATGGTCGATCAGGCTCAACCTTTATATCTTGAATGCCAATGCTAGATGCCTCTTCTTTATTGATTAATCCATGTAACAAATCTGTAGACTTGTGAGAATGAGGAAAGGAGCCTCTACTGTCCAAATTCAAAACTTGGGACTTTTCTTTCCTTCCATCTTCAGATTCACCACACACCACTTCATCTTCTTCACTAATTTCTGATTCAAAATCAATATTTGAGCAATCTAAATACTCATCAAACCTCTCTTGAATGACCTCACTACAAGGCACATGTCATCTTCATTGCATCTTCTTTTTATTTCATATTTAAATCTTTAAGAACTTGATCAAGAACACAGGTTTTAATGAAATATCGATTTGAGTTGAAAATTTTGTGTTCTTTACAAATTTGAAAGGTTCTAATACTTACTAGGATGGATGTGGATGTGCAACCTTATGCTTTTAATACCAAGTCTCTGTTTGTTGGGCATACTGATTATAAGCACTTAACATATATCACAAATGTTGCTAATTAAGGTTGGTGGGATGATTACGCCTATCCAAGAAAAAGACTGTCAAATCATTATGTTTTCAAATCAATTACCAATCGGTGTATCCCTTGTGAGGGAGAGAAGCCAAACACATATAGAACATGGACATAAACATGGTAGCTGAAAAACTTAAAAGGAATACATCAAGAAGTATGAAATGATGAATGCTCAATTGTTGTAATGGAAAAGCATCAGAACCGTCCATTTCTAGAGATTGATTTTCTAGTCTAAATGATTTTTCTATAGTCGTAATGACTTTTCTAGAGCTTGATTTTCTAGTCTTAATGATTTTTCTATAGTCCTAATGATTTTTCTTTCATCCTAATGTTTGTTGCTCTTGATAAATTAGGCCTTGTATTTGATTTTTTGTTCACTGTTTTATTTTAGCTTGATATTTCATTCATTTTTCATATACATAGAGACTACACATGCTGATAAAAAAATGAGCTATTTGATTTAGGTTAACTATTCATGATTGTAAATGGTCAATATTTTTTATGGTACTCCTTGGTGTATTCCATTTTAAAATAATCATGTTTCTATGGATATGATAAATGTCCCTTCATGTTGAGAAAATTAGAGTTGAAAAAATGGATGCAAACAAATCATCCTTCTTCCACCAACATTCTAGTCAATGTACAAGTCACGAGTCATTCCATTCAAGAAAGACCATGTTTGATAATATCAACCCAGAACAAAATAAGGAGTATGCAAAATTTAGTGATTGTATCTTCCATTAGAGCCACTTCATATGCATAGGTGATGAACATGCATATTTTCCTGAGCGCTATTGGGAGCTTACCTAGAAACACATGTACTATTGTGAAAATCGCCACAAATCTATTTGTTGTTGGGTCTAGCTCCCAGTATTGCTTGGTCAAATATGCATGTTTTTCACCTATGCATATACCTTCTATGATCAACACTTATATGCATAGGTGATGAACATTTAGATTTGCCTAAGCTTTGATGAACATTCAGAGTCATGAGTCTTAAGATTGTACTTAATATAGCCAAGCTTCATTCAATGGTACATTCAAACATGAAACAAACCATTCTTAAACCAAATTAAACTAGTAAACCAAAGGACATGCTTTTACTACTAAGTCTCTATTTGTTGGGCATACTGATTATAAGTACTCTAGTAAACCAAAGGACATGCTTTTACTATAAGTCTCTATTTGTTGGGCATACTGATTATAAGTACTTGACATATATCACAAATGTTTCTAATTAAGGTTGGTGGGATGATTACGCCTATCCTGAAAAGAGACTGTCAAATCATTATGCTTTCAAATCAATTACCTACTGACGAATCCCTTGCGAGGGAGAGAAGCCAAACACATAAAGAACATGCACATAAACATGGCAGCTGACAAACTTAAATTGAATACACCAAGAAGTACCAAATCATGAATGCTCAATTTTTGTAATTGCAAAGCATCAGAACCATCCATTTCTAGAACTTGGTTTTCTAGTCTAAATAAATTTTCTATAGTTGTAATGATTTTTCTAGAACTTGATTTTCTAGTCTTAATGATTTTTCTATAGTCCTAATGATTTTTCTATAGTCTTAATGATTTTTATTTCGTCCTAATGTTTGTTTCTCTTGATAAATTAGGCCTTGAATTTGAATTTTTGTTCAATATTTTATTTCAGTTTGATATTTCATTCATTTTTCATATACACAAAGACTACACATGTTGATAAAAAAATGAGCTATTTAATTATTCACTGTTCATGATTGTAAATGGTCAATATTTCTGATGGTACTCCTTGGTGTATTCCATTTAAAAATAATCATATTTCTATGACTATGATAAATGTCCCTCTATGGGCCTATGAACTATGGGCTTAGTTCCATGTTTTCTTTCATTCTTACATTTGAAATGTTAAATATGGGCTGCATACATAGGTATTATGTGTATCATTGTTGGTGATTATTTAATTGCAATATTTTCTTTTTTATTTCTTTTTATTTTTTTTCTTGTTGTTTCTTTTCCATTTCTACAATATGGACATGTACTTTTCTTTGAGCACTGTGCTTTATGTTGTGGGCTACAAGGCAGAGCCATTAGGCCTCTATGATAGTTTGAAGCTATTTAGCCTATTGATACCCTTGGTATTTTGGACCACTCCTTAGAGGACAGGAACACCATAGAGATGCTCAATATTATTACCTTGGCTCATTTGAAGGTGGTTGTTTTGTTTTTCCTTGATGCTTTGGGGTCCTGTGAATATAGTATTGCACAACAGGTAGCTTTGTTTCACAACATAAAACCTTTGTTTGCCAATGAGCCTCTTATTGTAGTTTGTAATAAGATTGATTTGCAACCACTAGAGACTACAAGTTTGAAGAAGTAGTATATTTTGGCAAATGAAGAGTGGAAAGAAGATGATATTCCTGAGATCATGGATGGACACAATGTTGCAAACTTTATTGATCCAGATATATTGTAGAGGCTTGAAGAACTAGAGAGGGAAGAAGGGCTTAGGATGGTAGCTAAGGGTGACGAAATTGATGAGATGGGGTAAGTGGAGTTGAATCCTGATGAAAAGGAAGCTCTGGCTACAATTAGGAAGAAGAAGAAGATGCTTATTGTCGAACACAAATTGAAGAAGAGTAATAGAGAGAGCACACCTACTGTACCAAAGAAGTTTGACAAGAACAAGGAATATGGCTTAAACAAAATGGGAAGACATCTTTCTAGCCTGGGCTTGGATCCTTAGATAATTAGCTTGATAATAAATGAAGCAAATGAGAGCTAAGCAATTAGCTTCCAAGAAAAATCTCCTAAATGAAATGCGTGTACCCCCAATTTCTGTGCCCTTTGCACATACCTGAAGGATATATTTGAAACAACAAGGGTAAGTCTTAAAGAAGTTAATTTTGCATCACTAGACAAATCTTTAAGCCTTACCCTTGTGTTTCAAATTCATCCTTTGGGTATGCATAGAGGCCATAGGAATTGGGGTACGCATAGTTCATTTATGGGATTTTTCTTGGGAAGCTAATTGCTCATCTATCATCTACTTCATTGTTATGAAGCTAATTACCATAGGATCTAGGCCCAGGCTAGAAATTTGTCATCCCAAACACATAAAAAAAATGCACATAAACACATATGACAGCTGAGAAACATAAATGTAGGCATTATGGTCACAATTTTTTGGAGATAACATAGTTGAGTTGTATACCTAGATGATGCAAAATAACTACTACTCCTCTCATTCCAGAGGAGTAGTGGTTGTTTTGTATCATCTGGGTATACCACTAAATTATGTTGTCTCCAAAAACTTGTGACCATGATGCCTACATTTATGTTTCTCAACTATTATTTCCCATGACCCCTTATGACCCTTTACGACCCTTTACGACCCCTAAGAATACACATCTTAGAGGTCTTAAAATATCATAAAGGGTCATAAGAGGCTCTTAGGAGGGGCCAGATGAGCTTCTACCTTCATGTGGTTGGCCTTGTTAAGTAGAGAATGTTAAACTATTCTTGAAACAAAGAGAAGCTCAATAATTTAAGGTCTCAGTCCACGGAGATGGTGAAAAATGATGGGAATCAATGCTGGAGAGTTTTTAGATACTGAGAAGGCATATATGCAGTGGAGGCCAGAAGGGATTTTTGTGTAGATTTGCTAGATGTGGAGATTTCCTAGAGAGGGTTTCTAGATTGAGTACCAGTGTAGAGATGATGATTTAGTACTACGTCTATAAAACCTTCACAAATATCCCTTTTTTGGCCTCCACTCATACCTCTTCTCAGAATCTAGAAACTTTGGATACCGTTTCTCATCCATGCACGAAATGTGCTAGTGATCGTATAAAATTACTTTTGTGAGACTGGGATCAATTATGTGAAGGTAAACAAGATAATTTTATTGTATCTTTCATTTCTTTTATCCATTCATATTTTCTACCTTCTCTTATATTGGATACTATGCAGTGTACATAAAGGCAAGGTGATGATTATTCTCAACAATCAATAGGTATAAGTCTTCCAGCCCTTACCCAGTAGCTAGAACTAAAGATAGCAGAGCTCAAGAGACCATCATAGTTGGTCCCCATCCTTGGTCCATATATTGACAAAACATTTTACATTTCATTAGCTCATCAAATGAGGTGATTTGAAAGAATTTAATGGATGATATTTTCATGTATAATGTATATTATTTTAGTTTGACGCTGAATGAATTTATCTACTTCATGCACTTGTAAACATCAAACATAGCCATAAAGAAGCATCCCCTAATGTGGCTTGAGTAATGTAGGCCATGGGAGGAGATGCTTCTTTACCGCCATGTTTGATGTCTACAAGTGTGCGGAGTTGATAAATTTGTGCAATGTCAACTTAATAATATACGTTATCATGAAAATATTCTATTAAATTCTTTCAAATCCCTGCATTTGATGAGCTAACAAAATGTAAAATGTTTCGTCAGTATATGGACCAAAGACAAAGACCAACTATGATGGTCTCTTGATCTTTGTTATTTTTACTATGCTACTTCATCAATTTTTTGACAAGTAGTAATCCTTTTCCGATAGAAGAGCTATTCCTCTGATGACTATATATGTCAAAACTTCATTACCTATCATTGGACATTCCATAGGTAACCATCGGTGGGACCCCAATCCAACAGATGGGTGTGACAAGATGGCTATACCTTCGATAGGTACTCCTGTCGGAGATCTTCTGAATATATGTCACCTTCTGACTGACGAAATGCCATAAGATAAATTTTTCAATAGATCGGTGACATAGTAAAATTGCTATTTATGTGGCCAATTCTAACAGGTAGTGATGTCAGAATACCGATAGTTATCACTTCCATCACCATTTCCAATGCAAAAATGCCAACGGATAGATGTGTTGTAGTTTTGACAAATGGCCATTGAAAATCTGACAAATGGTCCTCAAAATTTGGCCTCAAATGTACTTGTGACATAGGTACAATATCAACATTTACCTTCCATCGATGAGTGGCATTGTGAAATTCTTCACCTAATGTCTGTTGAATTGCTTGCACAATAGAGTTAGTCTTGTAGAGTAATAATTTTTTAAAATATATATGGTCTACTATCCCAAAGAAAACTATTTGTTGTGCGCTAGGAAAAGTAAATGTAGCTTCCATTGGTAATTGTTGATTTGTGGTAAGCTTTATTACGTGCTATAATAAACTTTGCAAGGAATTCATTTTGTTGTTGATCCTTTTATAGTAACATTAGCTTTTACAAATATATGATTTTGTATTAGTTTTTGAAGAGTATTAATTAATGAAATCTTTATTAGATTTTCTACGGATATGCTTTAAATGTTCCGATTGTTGTGAGTTAATTTGATGTATAATATCAATGTCATCTTATGTGAAATATGACACAATTAACTTATGTTATATGTTGCACACTTTAGAATTTAATAACATAATTATAAATTTTCAATATAGTTTCAAACTAAATATTGAAATAGAATAAATTTTATTGAATATTGATGTGACACGTAAAATTTGAAAAGAAATTCGTATGGATTTTGTAACGTTTTCAAATTTTGTATGATTGAAAAATAGATTTATAAATTTACAATATTATCATGAATTCTTAGTAATGTACTCAATTTTAAATTATAAATTTTCAAATATACAACTTTGTATAAGATTTAGAAGAGTATTAATTAACGAAATCTTTATTAGATTTTCTATGGATGTGCTTTAAATATTCTGATTGTTGTGAGTTAATTTGATAGATAATATCGATGTCATCTTATGTGAAATCTGACACAATTAATTTGATGTAAGATGGCAATATATTGGAAAACTAGTTCTTATGATATTTGCATCATTTTTATACTTTATACGATTGCAAATATTACAATTGAATGAAATGTTTTGGAAAATCAGATTTATAGAGAAAATTCATGAGAAAAAGTTTTGAGCGCTCTGCAAGTGGGCACCCTTTCTCCTGATTGCTACGTGTTCCATCTGCGAGCGCTCCTCATGCAAGTAGTCTTGTCTTTGCCACGTGTTCATCTTGGTGGCTGGCAGGTGTGGTTCTGCCTGCTTTTAATTTAGCCCTTTTTAGCCCTTTTCTTCCTTTGTTTTTGGTTTGGTTTGCTTTGTTTTTCATTCTCTTTCCTTTTTTTTTGGGCTCTTGTTCATGCTATTTGTTTTTAGGTTTCTGCCGCATAGGGCTCGACCATTTGGGTTGTAAGCAAGGTTAATTCATGGATGATGTCACTGGTGATTAGAGGAAAGATGACCCTCATCATAGCCAGGAGAGGCTGAATGCTGCCACACTAGAGAATGATGGTGGTAGTGATATTTGTGGTGCAGGAGGATTTAAACCTTCGTTTAAAGTAGTTGTGGCTGAAGGTTCTACCGCCAAATGCCTAGACACTACTTGTTTTGAGAGCATTGTTGTGGAAGAGGATGTCACTATCTGAGGAAGCAACCCCAATGGAGATAGATGAGGGTCCACCATTGGTGCACATAGTTCTAGTGACACCCTTGAAGGAGAAGGTAAGGTCCGCAACCTTGCTAGTAGTAATCTTTCCCTAGCTCCTAATATAGATATGGTGAATGCTATCAAGGATGAGCAATCTAGGATTAAGAATATTGTTGTTTTTTTTGTGTGTATGGATGTGAAGTTTCTTCTTGCATGAAAATTTCTTGATGATTGGATAAAAAATGTATGGGGTAAGAAACTTGGCATTACTATTAATTTTAGTAGGATGCTTCATAAAGGTCTATTTGTAGTTTTTTTTAAGAACCATGCGATGTGGGAGAAAGTTTTGAGAAAAAGCTTGTGGAATGTTGGCCAAACTATGTTTAGAGCCCTCTCGTGGTCCCCTAAAGGCAAAACTTGATGATGTAGTTTCATAGGCTTTGCCATTTTGGGTGGAAATCTTAGGGGTTTAGCCCGAATTCTGGCCCTTTTTACCCCACATTTTGAAACCCCTTAGGTCTATCCTACAGATTGAAGAAATCAAAATCACCTTGCCCCATCTTAATGCCCATGTCCTTTTGGCCCCGACCCCTGGAGTTTCCTTTCCAGATAATATATCTATGAAATTTGAAGGTGATGCATATGTTTGGAAAGTTATTAGATTAGGGGACATTGGAGCATGCTTTCATTGTAAATTAAATGGGCATAGTAAAAAAGAGTGCCCTATGCTTAAGAATATTTCTAAGGACTTCCATGCAACCAACGTTGAGGGGAACAACTAAAACCCTATCCCTATTTCAAGTACGGTTGACACACAAGCCGATGGCTTTGTAACATTGAATAACCCTCTGTTTGAAGGAGACTTTAAAGTTATACCTATGGCTAACCTAGTCCAAAGTAATAAGAATCCCATGGCCCCTTAATACATTCTGGTGCCTAGGGAGAAAGAGGCCAATGGTAATAGTGGTAAAAATAATGCTCAATAGATTTCTTTAGAAAAAATCAAAGCTGGTGTCAAAGAGGTTAATTTTGATCCAATCCCTACACCACCTCTGGAGCATAGGAATGTATCCCCCTTAGCCACTCCTTCACCATAGAGATGTGAGACACCAGTCAAGACCAAAATCATGGAGGAGGGAGGTCCTAACAGTGAGGGATTCACAAAAGTTGTAGCCAAGAAAAAGAAAAGGAAAACATATGAAAGAAGTAACAACTTGAAAAATAAAGAAAGAGCTAATAAGACTAAGGGGAATGATATTCCAGATTGTTTCTCCAGATTGTACAAGATCACTCCCCTGCCCCACCTAAATGTTAATGATGAAGCTACAAATTCATAGTTAGAATGTTAAAGGGTTGGAAATGTTAGATAGGAAGTACATTTCCAGATGATGGTGTAATAGTCTAAAAGTAAAGGATATTGTTTGTTTACAAGAAATTAAAACTATTGGATACTAGGCCTTTAATGTTTTGAAATTCATATGGGGAAAATCTAAATATTTTTATTTAAACCATGATAGAGGGAAAGGGGGTGTAGAAATCTTGATTAATTCCTCATGGAATGAGAAAATTGTAGATAATGGAATGTCACCTTGTAACAGGGCACTGCGGGTCACCCTCAAACATGAAGATAATATGTTAGGGGTGTGTAACATATATGCCTCGAATGATTACAGGGAAAGAGCCAAGCTATGGGAATGGCTTTCAACCAACCTCCCCAAGGTGACATGGACCTTTGTTGGAGATTTCAATATGATAGAATTCCCTAAGGATAAAATAGGAGGAAAATTTGAATGGAAAGGTAATGAACATTTCTTCTAGACAAGATTCAAGATGATTTTTTCCATTAATGATCCAATGGCTGGACTCAAAGGCAGCCATGAAGGAGTGTGGTTCACTTCGTGTAACAACTAGGCTAGTAAAGCTATAATTTAATGCAGACTTCATAGGGTTTATACTAATAAACATGATTTGAGACTTGTGCACAAAATAGGACACTATCCTATTAGTATTTTTTTAGGTACCATGTTAGACCACTCCCCCATCGGTGTTTGTATCTATCTCAAAGATAATGGAAATCAGGCCATCAACTGCACCAAAAGACCATTGTTTAAGCTTAACATTTCTCTTCTTAATAACCAAGACAATTTTTATGCCCTCTGGATGGTCACTGTTCTTTCTAAGTTTAGATCTCCAAGCTCCTCACCTATTGAGAAATGGGAACAAATAGTTGAATCATGGAGTAAACTATTCCAAACTATTGGTACTAAAGAAGCTAAGGAAAGGAACCATGAAGAAAGAATCCTAAACTCCAACCTATTAGAAACTGAAACTGAGCTTTAGAATAAAGGAAATGATATGGATATTGAGGGGTATGTCCAGGATCATGGTATGCCAAACTAGGCCCTTAAGTGGCAATGAAAATTCAAAAAATCAGGTTTACACAAGTTGACATGAAAAAATTGAACAAGTTATAAATATTATATCAAAAATATGTTAGAAGAGAATCTGTAGAAAATTAAATTTAGTTTCTAATATACTAGGCCTTTTTTGAAAAACAATATTCTATATGTTGAAAATTTCAAATTGCAATGAAGTAGTATGAAAATTTTAGAAAAAAATAAGAAGTAGGTGTATGTCTGACCACCTTAAACACAATCAAATGATATATTTTTTTTACAAGATTCTAGATATAAGTAGTAGACTCATGTCTGGATGTGACACATATTTTTTTGTAATTTATTTCTAAGTAAATAATTAATTATGATTTTTCTTCTACAACCTTTCTGGAATACAAAAACTCTCATGTCTGACCACGTTAACTTAGTCTAAACTTTATCAAATTAAATTTTTTTTTTTTTTTTATTGTAGTAAGAAAATCATAGAATGTGACACATATTATGGATTTTAAAATGTTATATAGTTTAAAAGTTATAGCTATTTTTCAATAAGTCTATCAATCAGGACTAGAAAGATAACAAGTAGGTGTATGTCTAACCACATTAAACAAAATCAAATGATAATATTTCTTTATAAGATTCTAGAAAAAAGTAGTAGACTCATGTCTGGATGTGATGTATATTTTTTTTGTATTTTTTTCTAAGTACAAATAATTAATTATGATTTTTCTGCTACAAATTTTCCTGAATATAAAAACTATCATGTCTGACCACCTTAACTTAGTCTAAACTTCATCAAATTGAACTAATTGTTTATTATTATTGTATTAGGTGAAGTATAGAATGTGATTTATATTTTAGATTTCAAAAATGTTATATTGTTTGAAATTTATAGTTGTTTTTCAAAGAGTTTATCAATCAGGACTTCTTTTTCACATCGCCACTTTTTGGCATACCATGATCCTTCACATACCCTAAGAGAAAACTTATTGATATTAAAGGGAAACTTAGAACTATCTAGCAGTGTAAGATTCAAGGCCAAAAGGTGAGAGCTAAAGCTAACTGGATCAAGGAGGGTGATAGAGGTTCAAAATATTTCTTTAAAATCATCAAAGCCAAACATAGTGGGGAAGAAATTAAAGGCATTCGGAAAAAGGGAGGAATCAACACCAATAATCAAGAGATCATGTTAGTCTTTGTGGATTTCTACAAGAATATTTTCACCTCTGAACATAATGAAGGTAGTCAATTATGTATGATCAGTGCATGAGTATCATTCCTTCAAAAATCAGTAAAAAGCAAGGTGACATGTTGGGGAAAGAGATATCCATCCAAGAAATTGAAGAGGCCATAACTTCTCTGGCTAATGGTAAATCCCCCGGTATTGATGGCATACCAGCTGAACTATACAAAATCAATAAGGAATATGTCTCTATTGAACTTTTTGAGCTTTATAGATTTGCCTTTGATAATGGGACTTTGGGTGATAAGATTAACAGAGGTTTAATTAAACTTCTCCCTAAGGAAGGTGATAAAACTTAGGTAAGAAATTGGAGGCCAATCACTCTTTTGAACATATCCTATAAAATCATTGCTAAATTGTTGGCTAAGAGAATTGCTGAGGTTCTAAATGAAATTATATTAGTGACTTAGACTAGCTTCATCAAAGGGAGAATTATTCTTGAAAATCTTATAACCAGCTGGGAAGCAATGCACTAGACAAAGACTAACAAGAAAAATGTGGCTATGATCCTTCTAGATTTTGAGAAGGCCTATGATAGATTTGAATGCCACTTTGTTATTGCTATGCTCAAGCATTTTGGTTTCCCTGAGTATTTTTGTAAATGAGTAAAGATTTTATTTAAGGATTCTAATACTAGCATTGAGATTAATGGAGAATTATCTGAATCTATCCCCTTGGGTAGATCTATTAGACATGGTTTTCCATAAGCCCCTGCCCTATATGTGATTACTACAGATGTTATGACCTACATCCTTAAAGATACTAAGTTTGGTCCCCCTATTAAAGGTCTTTCTCTTCCTAATAATGAAGACCTTCTCATTGAACAATTTGCAGATGATACAACTCTCTTTGTTGAACTCTCAGAGAAGAATTTTGATAGAGCGGTTTGCAGGATTTAGTTATTTTGTAAGGCATCTAGTGACAAGGTAGCCCCTCATAAGTCTGTTGTTCTTAGATGGGACAACACCCCTCCCCCTTGGCTTGGTGATAAAGGATGGCAATGGTCAGGTCCTAATGTTATTGTCAAATATTTGGGAATTCCATTTTCTCTTAACCCTTCACTAAGTGAAATGTGGAACTGGATCTTTAAGAAAGTAGAGAAGAAGCACTTAAAATGGAAAACACATATGCTATCTCTAGCAGGAAGATTACATATAGTCAAAAAAAATGTATCATCTCATGCAATCTATTATTCTTGAACTTGGTTGTTTACCAACTCCCAAACAAACAAACAAA
Organism: Chamaecyparis obtusa; assembly: GCA_027943335.1. NCBI lineage: Eukaryota > Viridiplantae > Streptophyta > Pinopsida > Cupressales > Cupressaceae > Chamaecyparis > Chamaecyparis obtusa. The sequence continues at coordinate 124,875 of BSBK01007827.1, read as the reverse complement.
CTAGAGAATATTTTGAGGGATGTACTATGGTCAAATGGTATTGGGAATAGGAAGAGACATAATGTCAAGTGGGAGTGGTGTTGTACCCCAAGAATGTAGGGAGGCTTGGGAATTAAGGATCTCAAAAAGTAAGGTAGAACCTTAACTTCCAAGTGGATAATTAAAGCTATTTCTGGTAGTGAGCCTTGGAAAGTTTTAATTAGAAATAATATTATTAGATCTTCAATTAAACAAGGTAATTCTTGGAGTAATATCCCATTTCTTTACATCCTCCTCCTAGACTATTTTGATGTAAAAGTATTTGGTTCCAAGGTGTTCTCTTATCTGTGGAAGGCATGGAAAGACATTAAGCCACTCCTATACACCAGAAGTGTTGTAGGGAGAAACCCATATTTTTCTATCCTTGACAGATCCATTTGGGGATATACCTGAATGATAAGCCCCTTTTCCTCACACAGTGTTGTTTAGCAAAGAGTTGGAATAGAAAAGGCATATCCCTCATCAGTGACATTATTGTGGATAACAGACTTTCATCCTGGGTAGAGCTTAGCAATAAGTTTGACATTCCTTTATCTCATAAAAAAACCTACACCCTTATCAATAAGGCTATGGGTAATTAGTTCCTAGGTAAATGCATTGTTTCTTGGAAAAATCCTACTTATATTAAGTGGAAAGATGGTAACACTATTGGGAACTTCTCTTGTGAAAAAATATATAATATGTTGAATGACAACAATAACATCTTTAATGAAATTAACCAAGCCTGGGGCTTGACCTGGTCTAGTAATAAGTAGCATTTAATCTTTGAATTGTTCACATTCTCATGTTGAGCCCAAAAAAGTTCATTTTAAGTGGATTTTTCTATTGAAAAAGCATGCTATTGGTCACTATGTGTCTCAAGGGTTAAAAAATACCATCTTGTGCTCTGTTTGTAACTATACTAAGTCTTATGTGCACCTATTCTTTGAGTGTCAGTGGGCTGCTAATGTTTGGTCTTCTTTTTTTGATAGTGATATTATGAGAAATGTTGATTTGAGTCTTTCTTGGCATGAGATCTTGGTTGGATATGTGGAGAACTTTGATAGAAAACTCAATGACTTCTAGATTACATTTACTACTGAAGTTCTTTGGTTTATTTGGAAATAGGGGAATGAAGACATCTTCCAGACCAAGAGAAGGGACCTTACTGAGTTTAACTAAAAAACTCACATATTTTACTATTATCTCTCAGGTCACTACTACTATCCAGATCTCAAGAGAAAGATTTCAAACCTTGGTTAAGGAAGGGGCCACAATATTGTTTGCTAAAGACATCCAATCTATTAATGCTCCTAAGCCAACACACATAGGAGCTCAAAGATATGAAGACCAATTTGTCAGTCACTCTGCAAGTCTCAGTTTGCAATTCACCATTCTGCCTCAAGACAATAGTGATAGAGATAGAAGGGAGGGCACTGATAATTATGTTGAAGGTGAAAATGAAGCCAAAAATGAAGAGCATTGGAGAACCTATGAACACAGTTCAAGCCACAGTGAAGAACATGGACAGGGAAAATGGTGGGACTGATAGGTCAATCTTGGAAAGTACATGATTTTTTTACAATCTCTTGTTAGCAGATCTTTGTAGCAATTTTGTCTCAGATGTAATTTTTATATCTAGCCTCTTATAACTGTTGAACTTACTTCTCTGATGTAAAGTTTTGATTACTAGCCTATTCTGGTGGTAACTTTTAGTTGTATTCAGTTGACTCTATATTTTTAATGGAAATTTTTTTTGGATTTACATGTACCAAACTACTAAATCCAAAATCTTTTACTTTATGTGTTCGCCTTGATTGTATTTGTTTTAGGCTATAGCAATTATTTAATATGTTAATGATTTTGTATAAGATTTTGAAGAGTATTAATTAAATTAATCATTATTATATTTGGTTCATAGGAGCTTTAAATGTTCCAATTTTTGTGAGTGAATTTTTTGTATTATATCAATGTGATCTTATATGAAATCTGATAGAGTAAAGTTATGCTATAAGTGTTTGGATCTGTGTCTTGTTCTGTTTAGTCACCTGATCTTCAGGTATGGATTGGTCGTTAGTGTTTCTTTCAATGATCAAGTGATTGTGTATTCTCATGATCAATGGCGGTTTTCTTTAAACATTCAATGACTGAGTGAATGCAGTGGTCACTCATTCGCTTGTTTAAATGGTTAAGTCCTCTTGTATCTTGCGATCAAGCGAGGGCTGTTGATGTATTTCTGGATCGACGATGGTCTTATCATTATGAATTTTTATTAATCCATTGAATTGTATGAATTATAATATGATTGTAAATATTGTAATTCAATGGAATATTTTAGATTATCAGAATTACTTTTTTTGATTAAGTAAAATAGGTTTTACAGGGTGCTTGAAACCCACAACATTGTTAAAAAGAAGTAACAAGATAAGTTCAAAGTTAAATCATTAAAAACAAAGGGACAGGCCATAGAAAGGCCAACCAAGAAACAAGCACAAAAAAGGAAGGACAAAATAGAGCAAAAAGAGATAGGCACCAGAAGTCGGGTTAAGCCAGGCTCCTAAGCATGACAATAGCATTGCACTTGAGAACCTTCATCATCTCAGTTGCCTCTTTGACATTATGAATGTCTTGGGGTCCATGGGAGCCATCTTCCTCCCTATTTTTCTTTGTTTTGGCTCTAGTTCTTTTGCCTGGACCCCCGCTGGGCTTCTTCTTCTCTTCCTCCATAGTCCTCTGATCAACCCTGTTGTCCATCTTTTCTTCCATTATGTTGATTAGCAGCTCAATGTGATCATTGGAAGTGTTTATAATGTTGTAGTTTTTCTCGACAATACCCTTTATGGTGTCCTCAAGACTGATCATTTTAGATTCCAGGTACTCAACCCTAGCTTCCAGGCTTTGCTTTCGCTGAGTGGTTTTGTGATTCTTTTCATCAGTACTTTGAATTTTTTCTTTGAGGTCTTCAATTTCATGGAAAAGCCATTTGAAGGACCTGTAGTACTGATCCACATTTTATTCTTAGTATTGTTGAGGAAATCCATCTCCATTTCCCCGGCCTTATTATTGAGAACCACAAGAGCGGGGTCAATCAGCTCCTCCTTATGGATTTTTCCTTTGGTATCCTCTAGAATTTGAGAATAGAAAACCTCCCTTATGATCCCCATGTGCAATATATTGATATTGAAGGTCCTCCAGACCTTTTTCCCTTTTCTAGTGTCTTGACTTTGATATTCCCCTTTGGATTTTTCTTCTGAGCTCTCCAACACAATGTGGGACTAGGTAGAGGGGTTTCCCTAGTCATCTTTAGGGTCCTTAGAGATGGGGTCTTGAGCCTCTTTGTTGGTTCCATACTAGGGCTGAAAGGGTGGGGAGTTATCATTGTTGATCATGAGATCAATAGAGAGGGAACCTGAGCAATCCCTCGTAGTGTTGAGGTTTTCCCCTATGACCCGTTCCACCATTTTTGTGGCTTCTTTGTTTTGGTTTCCCTCCTCATCCTCTATATTCATTTCTTCCTCATTTTCATTGTACTCCTCATCCGAGTTAATCTCCTTTCTATCCTACTTTTTCTAAGATTTTTTGATTTTGACTGAGCTTGAGGGTCTTTTCTTGGAAGAGGACCTCTTTTTCAAAATTTTATTCTCTTCTTCCTCACTTTCCACAGAAAGAGAACCCTCACTATTACCCAACGAGATGTAGTCTAACCCAGAATCTTTATCAGAATTACTTGTTAAAGTGACTACTAAATCCGAAATTGTTTACTTTTTTGTCATTGATAGGGTTCTTATTCTTGAAAATGTCTTAAGTGTGCCCTAAATCCCTATGTTTTTGTGTTACGTTATGACCCACTTAAGTTTTCATGTTTTCACACGTGGTCTTTTGTCTTTCCTAGTGTTTGCTAAATCTTGAGATGTATTTGTTAAGTCACTTTTCGTTGACCGAACAAGTGACTGTGTTTGGATCTCTGTCTCCTTCCCCTTAGTCACCTTATCTCTAGTTATGGATTGGTGGTTAGTATTTCTTTCAATGATCAAGTGACTATGTATTCTCCTATTTTCTTGATCCTTGGTGGTTTTCTTATAATATTAAGTGACTGAGTGAATACAACTGTCACTCATTCGCTTGATTAAATAGCTAAGTCCTCTGGTATATGGTGATCAAGCAAGGTCCATTGATGTATTTCTTAATCGATGGTGGTTTTATTATAAGGATTTTTTATTAATCTATTCAATTGTATTAAATATAATATGATTTCATAATGTAATTCAATGGAATGTTTTGGATCATCAGAATTAGTTGTTAGTGACTACTTGGTGCAAGAGCACCTAGGCTAACCTCCATAGTTTAGGATATTTTGGCTTGTATCTGACATTAGCCAAGTCAGAATGGTGAGATGAGTGGTGTGTTTGTTTTTTACCTTAGAAGGTCTTGCTATGTGGACTAGGTGAGTTAGTCTTAGGACTAAGGTCACTAATTAGTCATTGTTAGTAGTTTTTAGTAGTTTAGCCTTAGAAGCTTAGACTTAGGATTTTGAGTCATTAATGTGTTCTAAACACATAAAAGATGTTAGAAAGATGCCATGAGGCCATAAATGGAGTTATTTATTTGAGCTACATGTTTTAGAGGTCTGAGAAGTTAGGATGGTGGCATAAAGACAAAGATGCCAAATGTTGTTACAAATTTGTCATGACAACATTTGCAATAATGGCAAATGTTGCATGCAACTCGACAACATTGGATCCCCTCAAAGGTAGGAGTGGGAGATTAAAAAAAAGGCCTAAAAACATGGAGGAAGGCATTTAAGACTCATAGAGGCTCAAAATTTGAGGTAATCATTCATTGTAACAGGTTTGTGAAATGAGAATAGAGCTCGGCAACCCTATTTTGTGATGAATCCGAGCACTTCATTGTGACAATGATATCATATGAGTTGAAATCTTTGATTAAGTGTTAGTTTTGTGTTCATAGAGTAGTTTTAAGGATTTTTCATTTAAAAAGAAAGTTGATTTGAGTGGTTTTTTTGCCTTGAATAAATTGTTTTAGCTTAGGAGGGTTTCTTGGGCCTATCTTGACTAGTTTGTCATTTCATGGCTCCCCCATGAAATCTAACCATGGGATCTTCTTGAGGGTAGATGAATATGTTATGGGAGAAAATATTCTATATATATTTAAGAATAGCAATCATGAGGAGTTGGGTTGCTATTTTGAGTACTAAGCCCTAGGCAAGCAGATAGTGCCCGGTTAGAGGTTTGAAGGTGAATATTTGAATATTTCTTGCAGGGTATTGAGGCATAGTATGGAACAAGTGTAGTTATAGGTGGGGTATAGATATATCTTGATGTGGTAGGAGATTTTAGAAGTCACCAATCCATTTGGTTGAGATTTGAACAAGAAACCAGAGAGGTCCTATAAATTAGGACTTTTAGCCCTATTAGACATAGATAATAGGAATCCTGTGTACAGAGGAACTAGGAGACTAAAACCTTCAGAATCCTTCATAAAATCCAAAAGGGTATCCAAATGTGGGATTTTATTTTTGAGTTATTTGGAAAAAAATTTCAAAAAGTGGCAAAAGGTCTCTGGTAATTGCTACAAGGAAATAGGTTTAATTAGGCCTCCTAAAGACTAAGCCTTGAACCTGATAAGGAAAGGCTTGAAGATCCTTCTAAATGGATCCAAATGGAAGTGATATGAATGAAGATGAAGCATTAGACACCCCTAAAATGAATTTTATGAATGGAGAGAAGTTGGCACTTAGAGCTTCCTAGGTGTAGGAGAAAGCATTGAAGAATTGAATTGTGTTTGTCCTTCAAGGTGAAGCACAAGGAGTAAGACTCTTAGTGAAGAGTTTGGGTAAAGTCTTAGTTAATCATATAAGACATTTAGATCCTAATGGAGATAGGATCTTGAAGAAGACAAGCTAGGTCTTCTTGGGGGTTCTGCAAGTAAGCCTTGGAACACTCACATCATATTGGTATCAGAGCCTATTTTGATTAGGCTTGTGGTTGATGTTGCAACCTACTGAATCAGTAGGAGAAAATATATCTTTTGAGTTAGTAGAAGACAAAGAAATGGTGACTAACACTGAGTTAGCCAAGAAGTTGGAAGACCAAGAAGAGGATAACAAATTTCTAGGGGAAAGATTGGCTCAAATGGAAAAACTCTTGGGTGAAGTCCAAAACAAAGTTGATAAGGTGAAAGATAAGATAGATTAGAAAGAGGAAAAAGAAGCAAGGGAAAAGGAATTGGAATTGGAGGAGGAAGCTCCATCTCTTGACCCTGTTCCTCCTGAGGAACCCTTCTTGAAGGCACTAAAGGCCTTGAGTGGAAAATATTTGGAGGGTATGCCACTATTTAGTGGACAAATGGATCTAGGTTCAATCATGGATTGGATAGACAACATTGAGAATCACTTTGAATGTGATGGTATCTCAGAGGCCCAAAAAGTTATGGTGGCCAAGTCTAGATTGAGAGGTTCAACACTCACATGGTGGAAGTTTGTGCAAACTGAAAGAGAAAAAGATGGAAAGGGTCCTATAGTTACATGGAAGGGCATGGTAACTAAGGTGAAATAGACCTACTTACCTGATTACTATGAATTTCAGCTACATAAAAGGAGACATGATCTTAGGCAAAAAGATTTGGATGTTCAAGCATACACCGAAGAGTTCCAAAAGTTGTGCTTAAGATAAAAAGTGGTTGAGGATGAGAGTATCAAGCTAGCTAGGTACTTGAATGGTCTCAAGTGGTCTATTCAAGAAGACACAAGTCTAGTGAACTTCAAAAACATCTACCAATGTTATCAAATGGCCTTGAAAACTAAGGAGAAAGGAAAAAGAAAGAAAGAGAAAACCTCCAAAGGAAGAGCCTAAAGGAAAAGATAGTAGAGAACAAAGAGGTGGATATAGTGGAAGGAGTTTTGAATCAAGGGCTCAAGGAGAATTCAAGTACACTGAGAAGCAATAAGGAAGCTCTAGTAGAGGTGGTAGAGGAAGGAGCTCTAATTTGAGAGGAAGAATTGGTGGACAAGGAAGAGGCAATTATTTTGCCAATATGAAATGTTATCATTGCTATCAAATGTGACACCCTTCCTATAGGTGTCTAGAGAAGGGTAGTACTTCTCAAGGAGGTGATAAGAGAACTAATTTAGTTCATGATGAGACAAATGTAGAAGAGAAACATTATGAAGTACCACTATATCAGAGGAAGGTGAGAACCTCATGATGAGGAGAACTTTGATCAAGGAGTCAATTAAAGAAGAACCAAGCCAAAGAAGGTCCTTGTCTAGGATAAAGTGTAAGATGATGGGTAAAGTATGTAGAGTCATTATTGACTCAGGGTCTACTGACAATATTGTGTTAGAGGAAGTAGTCAACATGTTTAGCATGAAAAATATACCCCACACTAATCCTTACAAGGTCACATGGATGAATAAAGGCCAACATCTATTAGTAAATGAACAAGCATGGGTGGAGTTCTCAATTGGAAGGTACAATGACAAAGTTTTGTGTGATGTGTTTCATATGGATGCATACCATTTTCTCCTAGGAAGACCATGGTAATTTGACCACCAAGCTATGCATGATGAAGAAGAACTCCTATTCTTTCAACAAGGACAATGTGACTTTCAAAATTTAGTCACTGTGAGAGGATGTAGAGGTGAAGACGACAGGTCCTAATGTGCTCATGGATGGTGAAAAAGAGTTCTTAGAAGCCATGGAAGAGATTTAAGGAGTTGGCTTTGCATTGGTGTTAAGGCCAAGAGAGGTAGATGAAGGTTAGGCAACCAAGAAGCCAGAGTTACCCAAGGAAATATAAAGCATGTTGCAGACTTATGAAGGTATAGTAAGTGATGGACAACCATCAACATTACCCCCTAAAAGAGCCATAAGTCATAGGATAGACTTGATACTAGGAGCTACCCTACCTAATAAGGAAGCCTAAAAGATGACCCCACAACAAAATGAGGAAATTGCTAGACAAATACAAGAACTCATAAAGCAAGGTCTCATTAGAAAGAGTATTAGTCCATGTGTCATACCCACTGTCCTTGCACCTAAGAAAGGAGGAACTTGGAGGCTTTGTACTAATTCAAGGGCTATTAGTAGGATAACCATTAGGTATAGGTTCCCTATTCCAAGGATTGAAGACCTAATGGATTGTCTAGGTGAAGCTAAGTACTATAGCAAGATAGACCTTAAGAGTGGCTATCACCAAATTAGGATACATGAAGGAAATGAGTTGAAAACAACCTTCAAAACCAATGAAGGTTTTTATGAATGGATTTTCATGCCATTTGGACTATCTAATGCCCCCTTCACATTCATGAGGCTCATGAATGAAGTCCTCAAAGACTACATTGGAAAATTTGTAGTGGTATATCTTGATGATATATTGATTTATAGCAAGACAAGAGGTGAGCATCTTCAACACCTTGAGACTATTTTCAAGAAGCTGCATGATGAGAAGTTGATGATCAACTTGGAGAAGTGTGAGTTCATCAAGATAGAGCTAGTATACCTTGGATTTGTTCTATCACATGGTAGTTTGAAAATAGATGTTAGTAAGGTAGAAGCCATCATAAATTGGCCTACTTCAAGGATAGCAACAAAGGTAAGAACTATTCATGGCCTTGCTCAATATTATAGGAAATTTATAAGTAAATTTAGTGCTATTTGTGCTCCTGTGTTGGACACCATTAAAGGAGGTATGAAGAATAACTTTGTATGGAATGAGAAAGCTAACAAGAGATTTGAATTATTGAAGGAAAGATAGCTACCCAACCTTTTTTAGTCTTGCCAAGCTTTGAGAAGCTATTCACTATTGAGTATTATGCAAGCAATGTGGCTATTGGAGTTATTTTAAGCCAAGAGGGTAGATCAATGGCTTTTCATTCAGAAAAGTTAAGTGAAGCCAAGAAGAAGTACTCTTCTTATGACCTTGAGATGTATGCATTGGTCTAGGCTTTAAGGAAATGGGGGCACTATTTTCTCCAAATCCAGGCCTATATCAACCACTACCTATTCCCACTAGGCCATGGGAAATTATTGAGTATGGATTTTGTAGTTGGGTTACCCAAGACAAGACAAGGCATGGATAGTGTTTATGTAGTTGTGGATAGATTCAGCAAGATGGCTCACTTTGTGCCATGCAAGACAACTAATGATGCCAGCCAAATAGCCTCTCTTTTCTTCAAAGAGATAGTAAGAATACATGGGTTACCTATGAGAATAGTGTCAAATAGAGACACCAAGTTTATGAGTCATTTTTGGAAGACTCTTTGGCAAAGGTTAGGCACTAATTTATTGTTTTGATCTACATACCATCCCCAAACTGATGGTTAGACCAAATTTTTAAATAGAAGCCTTGGAAATCTATTAAGGTGCTTGACCAAGGAGTATGGTCAACAATGAGATCAGTTGATTGGACAAGATGAGTGTGCAAATAATGATACTATAAATAGATCAATAGGGAAGAGTCCCTTTGAAATAGTATATGGTTTACATCCTAGGGGAGTCTATGAGCTAAGAGACTTAAAGGATGGAGTGAAGGGAAGTGGATATGCTGATGACTTTGCTTATGCAATACAGGAGATACATGAGACTTTGACATAGAACACCATGAAGCATAAGACTAAGGTGGATGAGAGTAGAAGAGAATTTTAGTTCAATGTGGGAGACTTGGTGATGGTGCATCTAAATAAGTCTATACTTCAAAAGGGAGTCCTACACAAGCTGAAAATGAGGAGGATAGGTCCCTATTCTATCTTGGAAAAGTATGGGAACAATGCTTTTAGAGTGGAGCTACTGGAAGATAGTGGACTATCCCCTATCTTCAATATTGTAGACCCAGTTTATTTTAAAGGAACACTACCTAATATGGATCAAAGCCTAAATGAAGTCATCCAAGATGTAGAAGCACTCAAACTACCTTCTCCAACAGTCAAGTAAGCTAACAGTGTACTAGATACTAGAGTCTATAAGAAGAATAGGAAGAAGGACTACAAAGAACATCTAATAAAGAGGCATGGTAAAAAAGATGCTGATGTAGTATGGGTTAAAGAATTATATTTTAAGAAGATGGGGATTGATCCCACCTTACTCAATCTAAGGGTGGATTGAACACTTTTTTTAAGGGGAGGATGGTGCAGGAGCACCTAGGTTAACCTCCATAGTTTAGGATATTTTGGCTTGTATCTAACATTAGACAAGTTAGAATGGTGAGATGAGTGGTGTGTTTGTTTTGTAACTTAGGTTTTTCTATGTGGACTAGGTGAGTTATTCTTAGGACTAAGGTCACTAATTAGTCATTGTTCGTAGTTTTTAATATTTTAGCCTTAGAAGCTTAGGCTTAGGGTTTTGAGTCATTAATATATTCTAAACACATAAAATATGTTAGAAAGATTCCATGAGGCCATAAATGGAGTCATTTCTTCAAGCTACATGGTTTAGAGGTCCTAGAAGTTAGGATGGTGACATAAAGACAAAGATACCAAATGTTGTTACAAAGTTGTCATGACAACATTTGTAATAATGGAAAATGTTGCATGCAACTTGACAACATTGGATCCCTTCAAAGGTAGGAGTGGGAGATTAACAAAAAGGCCTAAAAACATGAAGGAAGGTATCTAAGACTCATAGAGGCTTGAAATTCAAGGTAATCATTCATTGTAATAGGTTTGTGAAATGATAATAGAGCTCTACAACCCTATTTTGTGAAGAATCCAAGCATTTCATTGTGACAGTGATATCATAGGAGTTTAAATATTTGATTAAGTGTTATTTTTGTGTTCATAGAGTATTTATAAGGATTTTTCATTTATCAAGAAAGTTGATTTGAGTGGTTTTGTTGCCTTGAATAAATTGTTTTAGCTTAGGAGGGTTTCCTGGTCCTGTCCTGACCAGTTTGTCATTTCATGGCTCCCCCATGAAATCTAGCCATGGGATCTTCTTGAGGGTAGATGAATATGTTAGGGGATAAAATATTCTATATATATTTAGGATTAGGAATCATGAGGATTTGGGTTTCTATTTTTAGTACCAAGCCCTAGGCGAGCAGACAGTGCCCGGTTAGAGGTTTGAAGGTGAAGATTTGAAGATTTTTTGCAAGGTATTGAGGCACAGTATAGAAAAATTATATTTATAGGTAGGGTATAGAGATATATTGATGTGTTAGGAGATTTGAGAACTCACCAATCCATTTAGTTGAGATTTGAGCAAGAAACCAGAGAGGTCCTATAAATTAGGCCTTTTAGCCTGATTAGACCTAGATAATAGGAACCCTGTGTACAGAGGACTTAGGAGACTAAAACCTTCAGAATCCTTCATAAAATCCAAAAGGGTATCCAAATGTGAGATTGGATTTTTTATTTATTTGGAAATTTTTTGCAAAAAGTGGCCAAAGGTCTCTGGTAAAGGCTACAAGGAAATAGGTCTAATTAGGCCTCCTAAAGACTAAGCCTTGAACTCGATAAGGAAAGGCTTGAAGATCCTTCTAAATGGATCAAAATGGAAGTGATATGAATGAAGATGAAGTATTAGAGATCCTATAATAAATTTTATGAATGGAGAGAAGTTGGCACTTAGAGCTTCCTAGGTGTAGGAGAAAGCATTGAAGAATTGAATGTTGTTTGTCCTTCAAGGTGAAGCACAAGGAGTAAGAATCTTAGTGAAGAGTTTGGCTAAAGTCTTAGTTAATCATCTAAGCCATTTAGATCCTAATGGAGATAGGATATTTAAGAAGACAAGCTAGGTCTTCTTGGAGGTTGTGCAAGCAAGCCTTGGAACACTCACATCACTACTTTATCCGAAATTGTTTACTTTTTTGGCATTTAGTGGCCCGATCTACAGTTATGGATTGATGATTAGTGTTTCTTTTACTAATTAAGAAAATGTGTATTCTCTCATTCTCATGATCCTTGGTGGTTTTCTTTAAACATCCAGCGACTGAGCAAATGCAGTGGTCTCCCATTCACTTGATTAAATAGTTAAGTTCCATGGTATATGGTGATCAAGCGAGGTCTGTTGATGTATTTCTTGATTGATGGTGGCCTTATTATAATGAATTTTTATTTATCTATTCAATTTTATGAAATATAATATGATTACATATGTAATTCAATGGAATGTTTTGGACAATCAGATTTAGTTGTTAGTGACTACTTTATCTGAAATTGTTTATTTTTTTGTCCTTTAGTGGCCTGATCTCTAGTTATGGATTGGCGGTTAGTGTTTCTTTCAACGATCAAGCGACTGTGCATTCTCATGTTCTCATGATCCTTGGTGGTTTTCTTTAAACATTCAGTGACTGAGCAAATGCAATGGTATCTCGTTCACTTGATTAAATAGTTACATCCTGTGGTATCTGGCGATCAAGCGAGGGTCGTTGATGTATTTCTTGATTGATGGTGGTCTTATTATAATGAATTTTTATTAATCTATTCAATTTTATGAAATATAATCTGATAGCATATTGTAATTCAATGGAATGTTTTGGATTATTAGATTTAGTTGTTAGTGACTACTTTATCCGAAATTGTTTAATTTTTTATCCTTTAGTGGCCTAATCTCCAGTTATGGATTGGAGGTTAGTGTTTCTTTCAGGGATCAAGCGACTGTGTATTCTCTTGTTCTCATGATCCTTGGTAGTTTTCTTTAAACATTCAGTGACTGAGAAAATGTAGCGATCTCTTGTTCGCTTGATTAAATGATTAAGTCATGTGGTATCTAGCAATCAAGCGAGGGCAGTTGATGTATTTCTTGATCAATGGTAGTCTTAAAAGCATGAAAGTATTCTGCGATCAAGAGAATTTTGTGTTCACTTAATCTCCATCTCTAGCTAGTGACTATTAAATTTGGAAAGGGTTTTCTATGGTAGTTGTATCATTTTTGAACTTTATATGATTACAAATATTGTAATTCAATGGAACGTTTTGGATTATCGGATTTATATGTCAGTGACTACTAAAATCGATATTTTTTACCTTTTGTGTTTGTGTTGATTGTATGTGTTTTAGAGTATATCATTTTCTATATTTTAGGAAATTATAATGTTAAAGAGTTGAATATATTATGTTTGGAACTATTGGATTTTGAAATCAAAATGTACTAATTCAATTTTGAAATATCGATAATAGTTTTGTATTCTCCTTGATTGTATTTGTTTTATAAATTTAGAATAATATTAGTTATTATTACTAATGTATTCAATTATATTTTTACTATATTATTAAGTATTTTAGTTAATCTATTCTTAATTTTCTTTTATATACTATATAATATATTATAATATATAACAGATAATATATTCTTAATATTTAGAACATTACATATTTACATTAAATATTTTTATCTATTAGATTTTATAAATAAATTTAAAATTATAATAATATGCTAGATAGTAGATACTTTTATAGGTCATTATCTTTTTTACTATTAAATTATTTATCTTCTTGGGATTCAATAAATCAATAATAGATCATGTTCATTGACAACAATATTTTTTTAATATCAAAATTCAAGCAAATATACTACAAACTTAAATATCATATAAATAGTTCATGTAAGAGAAAATAAAGGTTTCACCTCTTATTATAAACATCATTCACTTTGTAGGAAATATTGGTTGTGTTGCTACTATGAGTAAGTTAGTTTACAATTCATGATTTATAGCTTTTTTTTAATCACAACAAGTTAAATTTTCTCTACAATAGGTATGTTCTACAACTCTCATCACATGCATACTACTTATTGAACAAATGAGAACATGCATAACAACCAATCTGCATTGAAAAATGAGGAAGCTCTATAGAATAAGGATTTTTCAGTAATTGTTTTTGTTTATTAATGTAATAATTAATTATTGTGATATAATTTTAAATGTTAGATGTAATTATAGTATAATTAAAATATATATATTAAAGATTTTTTTTATATAATTCAAATTTTTATATTATATCCATATTTATTTTCTAAATATAACTTATTAAATATTTAAAGGATCCTAATATTTAGAGTGTATGGTTAATATAAATATATGAGATGATTTTTTTAAAAACAATATATTATCTTTATATATTATTTGTATTTGTATATGTTATTTGAAGATGATGTTGTAGCTTGGGATAGGAGGAGCAAACCGAAGAAGAAGAAGCTAGGTGCCATCGAATTAGAAGCAGACGAAGAGGAGTGAATTACACATGGCACCTGATCCTTAAATATAGAGAGTGTAACTATCATACAAAGAATGATGTAATTTGAAAATCTTTGTTGCAATACATTATTTCTTTTATTTTTGCATGAGATCATTCGTATTCTCTAGTGATTTAACTATTTACAAACAATACATGTATTAAACTTGTTTTACAATAATTCTCTTTTTACTTTATTTGTTTATGATTGGTTAAATATATTCTATTGTTAGAAATGAATGTAATATGTTGGGAAGTATTGTTTTTTTGCATATTCAAAGAATCTATGTATTTACTTTTTGGTACAATTAATGGAATAGTTAAAAAATTTGTACAAGGTTGATAAAATATAGCATTTGGATTGAACTGAAGCTTAAATACAATACTTGTATTAATTTATTTTCTTGGAAAGAGGAATTTTTTTTTTAAGTTTAAATATCATTAGCTTTCTCTAAACAAGTAGTATAGATCTAGTTTACTGTAAACTGAGTAAACTAATAGCCTTAAAGGATAGCATTAGGGCCAATGGGTTCATCTGCAATGGGGTTCAAATCATCAAACCAGTAAAGGTGTTTGAATGTTTGACGAAGTACACCTGAGTTGTATGTGTCAAGATTAATAGTTGGGTAGAGTTTACAAGTGGTTTGGGTCCATGTATGTATTTGTTCCCTTACAATCTTTCTTATACGTTCATGTATGGGCTTATATAAATAACGTCCCTGTGGTCCCCATATTTGTACAACCTATTGGTTCCACAATGTGTTCGAGATTGATGCAAAATGCAAGCGCTATATTTGACCATGATAGAAAAGGTTCTGCAAAGATGTTGTATTGGTTTGTGGAACTCAAAGTAGTTTCTCTAACCATAATTGTCTTGTGCCATCTATCAAAGAGGAGTATTTGGTTTTAGATGCTATTGATGCTAGTTGAAACCATATCGCGCTTGGGATATGATGAACCTCCGTTGGATTGCATGTTTCTCAAGTCTCCAATTCTAATATATATGGATCCCTATAAAAGTGGGAAAATTTTTTTGTGATATTGGATGATATGTTATTAGTCATCTTTCTTGTAGTAAGCTTTGTGCAAACAATCTTGAAATTCTTTCTTCTTCATGTATCCTATGAATGTCCACATACTGAAAGAAGTCATCAATTACAATTGTTCTCTGTCACAACATTTCTACAAAGTAGTTCAAAAATTATTAATAAGCATACTAATAATTCCATAGTAAAATATTTGTATAATTTACATTCAATTTCATATTCAAATTGTAATTAAAAATACTTAGCATTTACTTTTAAATGGATATCTACTATTTTGTAGAGGGTGAGATTGGTTCTTGTACAAATTTTTTAAAAATATAAATTAAATCTAATATTGTGTAGATGAAAACCAACTAAATCTAGGTCATACTACGGTGTCTCACAAAGAAGAAAATTATGTAGAAATAATAAGCAATTTAAAATGAAAGACAAATATTTGTCTATACACCTTTATTAGAGAAATAATTGTGTATGCTGTATACCTTCAAATTGGTAGGCATTTGGGGAGAGATAATTTAATAATTGAATTCTGGGTGTGACTCTGTCTGGGAAGAGCATTGGATTTATAACCCTAATTTAGGCCTATAGATAATAATCACCCCTCTAACTTTTATATTCAACATTTCTAGGTTGTTGAAGAGCTGATTTTTCAAAATATATTGACTCAAATCAACTTCATCATATTGGTAGATATCTCTATTATTGTAAATATTTTTCCCAATGAACTAAGGTAAATACTTTTTGGTATTCAAATAAACAAAATTTGGAGGAAATGGAGGAGGGAAGAAGGGTCGAGAATGAATCAAAATACTATAAGTTTGTTAAAATCCAAGATGTTGCTGTGAGTTCCCTTTAAATTCCTTGCTGTTGTGTGCTTCCCCTCAAGTTTCCTACTGTTGTGTGTTGTTGTGAGTTTCCTTGAAGTATTTTATGTGAAAGTATTTTAATCCTCAATGTTATTCACAATTAATAGAACAAGAGGGTGGTGTTGTAGAGTGTGTTCCACATGAAACAATAATTGCAAGAGACGATATTTAGAGGAATGTAATTAATGTGATTGGATGGACTTGTACATAGGAAGGTTTACAATACTTATCTATGTACTACGTCATCATTAGTTGAATTAGTGATGGGTTGAATAAATGGTTTTTAAGTATGTTCAATATGAAAAGTCTACAATAAATTGTCCTTTTAATATTTGAATGTCAAATTAAACAGATGCAAAAAATGTCCATATACTCTTGCCCTAGGTTTTTTTGCCCTCAATAGGTTTTTTATTTTTCAAAATACCCTAAGTATGCTGTAGATCTTTATATTTATGAGTTACTTTCTAGGGCACTTAAAGGGTCACATATGCACGTGGTCATTTATCTTACCTAGTGTTTGCCAAATCTCATAACAAGTTTGTTAAGTCTTAAAACATTTAGCGATTCAGTGACAAAGACTTGGTCTTTAATTTTCTCTTTGTCTTTCAGTTGCTTAATCTGTAGTTTTAAATTGGCAGTTAATGATTTGATCTAGTCATCTGGCGATAATGCAATCTCCAATTCATGTGATTCATGGCAGTTTCCTCTAAACATCTGGTGATGCAACACAATGGTTTTCTCCCATTCTCTAACTATAACAGTGAATTGGTAAAGTGTTCAATGATTACACGAGAGCTTTAGATGAAGATCAAGATCAATGGTTAGTATTATATCTTGGTATTAACTCTGCAGTGTATAATGGATTCAGTGATCAAGCGAACAAGGTGTTCGCTCAATCTCCAATACTCAGTGATTAAGGACAAAATATTAAGCGATTCAGGGATCAAGGATGAATTATTCTTCAATCGCATAATCTCTAGATAGTAAGCTAGTAGTAAAGATAATATATTAAGAAATTTAGTGAGCACAATATTCGCTTAATCTCATATAGGTGAAGCTTAGAGACTTTTTATCTAACGATCTAGCAACAAAGGGAAAAGGTGATAAGATAATGGTTTTTCCATTCAACAAATAAGTGATTAAAGGATATCGTTGAGTCTCAAGATAATTTGGTTAAGTCTTAAAGCATCCATCAATTTAGCAATAGGCATGGATAATAGTGAAGATCAACGGTCAACGTGCAATCTTGAAAAAGAACAAAGGTTAAGGTTTTTATTTAGCGATTCAGAGATAATGGTGTTTACTGAGTCTCCCAATATAACCAACGTTAGTATAATCTTTCAGAGATCATGAGAATACAATAGTTGCTAGAAATCAAGGTCAAATTTGAGTTAAGGTTTTCATTTAGAGATTTCATGAATAAAGCTTCTAGTCACTTGATCTTGTGATGTACCTAAAGTTAGTAGAATGATCTGGAGATCACTCAAAGTCTTTCAGTCACTAAAACTCTAGATAAATGATGAGTTAAAAGAAGGGTTATGAGATGATTGAGGGTTTTTGTCAGTACTCAAGGGTTTTTTTATGATGAAATAGTAATCATTCTTTTGCTCTCTCTGCAATTTTTAAATATAGGTTGTCAACATCTTACATTACTACTAGCCATTTTTCAAAATTGGTGTTACATAGAGTTGAAATTTGAGATGACTAAAATAATATTGCAGTGATATTGATAATTCCTATGCATTAAATGATCAAGGTTATATTAATGAGACATTATTGCATTTACACTTATCAATCTTCAAAAGAGCAATTGACATTTCAGAGCAATAGAGATTTTCGAGCAATCGCAGTTAGTGAGTTGCATAGAAAAGTTGCAGAGCCAAGTATTCATAAAAGAATTGCAAAGATGAGCCACCCTGGATCAAGAAGAGCTTCTTCTAGTGGGGAAGCAAAAGAGCAGGGAGATGAACAAAAAGGCAAGCCCAATTTCTTTGATGAATTCATCAAATTTCTCCCAAGATCGAATCAAAACAAGAAGGAAAGTGATGAAGTCTTCATTGATGAAATGGAAAACTGTAGGGATCTTGATACCCCTTCTTGCTCTGGTTTTATGATTTTTAATTACTTCTATATGAATCATGATATTGTTAATATGATTTAGAACAACAAAGAGGGGGGGTGAATTAGTTGTTCTCAGGTCCAGATGTATAAAACAAATTTCAAAAACTTTTCCTTAAATTAGATCTAACAACCAAAACCAACTCGATCATCACTAATTCATTAATAGAAACATATAACATTGTAGTCCACTACCCAGCCGTATCTAACTTGTAAAACACAGAAATGCCTAAACCAAAAAATTCACACAAGCATTGACACTAGGATTTATAGTGGAAACCCAATCTGGGAAAAACCACTTTGTAACATGCTACTATTATTTTCACTCTTCTGAAGTGAGCTCGGTTAAAAGCCAACCCTATCAAAGGTTACAATACACATTGTTAGGTGTGACCCGGTTAAAGGATTTCAATCACCCTATTAAAAGTGAGCCTTGTTATAGGACTTACATACACTCCATTACAATGCAACCTTGTTCAAAGGATTTAAACATATGACTGTTAGGTCAACCTCTGTTAAAAGGATTTTGACTATTACAATGGTTAGAAAGTAGCAGCAGTATTGATCTGAAAAACATACAACTCACTTTAAAAATATCAGATCCAAATTCCATACATAAATGCTAGTTTACTGACTTTGAAACTTTTCCATCTCCATCTCTGATCTGCTCGGAACTTTTCTTCAAACAATCACCACACTTCTCCTTTAGCCTTTTCTGCTTATATAGTCAATAACATCTACTGATCTTCCAACATCCTCTGTTCACCCATGCACACACATACCTAATGCTTAGGTTCCCTTAATACTTCCTCAATTAGGTTAACTCATCTTTTGCCGCTCAATCTCCTATGTAGATCTTAGCGTTAGGTTAGATTCATTGAATCTACCCACTTTATGTTCTTCGGCTCCTTTTTTAGAAACATCTCAAATCTCTTAAAGATTTACAATAAAATGTTTTTCAATGCATTAAATGCTTTCAAACAATCAATAAATAAAGTCAACATGTTTTACATAATCCAAGAATTCAATAATGTCGGGTCCAAATCTGAATTCTCTTCAAATATAAAAATGTTGATGCTCGGTCAATACTGTGATCAACTGCTCGATCTTCATGTAGAAAGCTTGGTTATTACTAAAAAATGTTTCCTTGGCTTACACTATCTTCCTCGGCAATTAACTAATGTTCAGTAAGCACTAGAATTTTTCTCGGCATATACTGACTCGGTTGACACTAACATTACTCGGCTTGAACATGATTTCTCTATTTTTTCTCGGTCAAGCCTACCAGTTTAGTCTTCAATCTTACTAAGATAAACAATACATTGTCTCATCATTGTACAACATAGTCAAGTACACTTTGTAGTATCAAGATAACTCAACCTTTTCTTAGGTGCTATTGTTACCATCCTTGTCTATCCGCTTAGCATCACTCAAATAGATATAGTACTTTCCTAAGTAGCAACAGTCTTACCAGTTAAGGTTTGACATCAGTGACAACACAATAATTATTTCAATTGCAGTTTCCAACAGATATACCCATCCCAATCTATAATGCATGGGTTTTAGCCATAGCCAAATTGATAGTCCTAGATATTTTTATAAATATTGACCTCATGTATGAGCTGGCCAGAAATTATGATCCCATATCCAAGACCATTAGGAAAGGTGACCAGTCTACCTTAGTCACTCTTGATAGGGGATTCTTCATGAAAGTCTTTGATTTCTATGCTTCATCATCTACAGAGATTGATTTGAAGAAGGAGAAAGAAAAATATGCAGGCCAATTAGGGCTTGTAAGGAGCCAAATGGCCAGACATCTCCCCAAAATTGGTAAATATGTGATGCAGGAGCATCCTAGGTGTAAGAGCAATCTTGCATCACCCAAAAAATATTTCTGGTTTCTTTTTCAATAAGGGCTATCTTGTGCAGAGCTGCTATTTATGGAAACTTACTATTTTTAGTAAGTTGGTCATATGATCTCAGAATGTTCTGGTTTCATAGTTGGAGGTTCATCTTAGTCATATCAGCCTACTAGTTGAGTTTCATTGCCACATCATCAGTATTGGTGAAGTTAGTGAGATTTTTGGGTATGAAATCTTTGAGCTCAATTTTGAAGGCCTTAGAGGCTCCGAATCGCGATTGACCCCTAGCTAACAAGAGCTTGTGCCTACCAAGCACTGTAGATCTTGTCATGGCGTTTCTGAAAAGTGGCTACAATAGAATAATAGAGCTATGGTTAAAAATTTATGGGCTCTGAAAGTTGGGTTACCTAAAAACATATGTTGTATTTTCTTTGAGCCGACCCTATTGTAAAAATTATGAAAATAAAATAATTCTATGTATAGTCGGCCTTAAGGGCTAAATTTTTGGAACTTTCTCAAGTGGTGGAAATTTACTATATAAAGAAGGCCTGTAGTGTTCTCTAGGGCAGTTTTGGGTAGTAGATTTGGGTAATAATTCAAGGCTTTGTCCTTGATGCAGGAGCATCCTGGGTGTAAGAGCAATCTTGCATCACCCCAAAAATATTTCTATTTTTGTATTCAATAAGGGCTATTTTGTGTAGAGCTGCTATTTATGGAAAGTTATTATTTTTGGTAATTTTTGTATGTGCTCAGAATGATCTGATTTCTTTCTTGGAGGTTCATTTTGGTCATATAAGTCTGCCAGTAAAGTTTCGTTGCCAGATCAAGTGTATATTGGAAGATATTGAAGATTTTCGGTTTTGGCAGCAGGGTACATAAACTTTGAACTCAATTTTGAAGGCCTTAGAGGCCCTGGATGAGGTCAAAAATTTGGGTGATGGGCGCTTGCGCTAATTAAGCTTGTAGAGCGCTTCGTGGCATTTCTCAAATGGGGTTATAATAGCCGATCGGGTCAACTGGTGATGACTTATGGTCTTCGGAAGTTGGGCCATCTGAAATGGTGAAAAATAATTTTCTTCAAAATTTCTGTTCGGGTTTCAAAGGTTATCTTGAGACGACTATGATGTAATAAAATGTAAAATAAAATAATTTTAAGTTTGGTCGGCCTTATTGGCTAAAATTCTGGAACCTTCCCAGGCGGTGGAAAATTGCCTATATAAGGAAGGCTGTATTATTGTCTTAGGCAGTTCAGAATAGTTCTGGGTAGTAGATCTGGGTAATAGTTCAAGGCTTTTTCCTACAGAATATTGTAAGGGAATGCCCATGTTGCTTTGCATATTGTAATTCTGAAAGTTTGTAATTCCACATTTGTGGAGATAATAAGAAGCCAATTTTCTGTTCTTGCATATTGTTGTTGTTTCTCTATTTCTGTTAGGTGTTTGTGGTATTAAGGGGAGCACCCTTCATCAGGTGGTATCAGAGCAGGAGTTCTTGAGTGTGTAAATAGATCACCGACTATGAGGCAGTTTGCACCAGGACCGTGGCTAGGGTTTCAACGCGCATCACGAAAATACCTCTATGAAGGGAACGTGGCGGAAGAGCTGGTGTTGTAACACCTAAGGTTAGAGAGCTGCAGAGACAAGTGCGAGAATTGCAAGAAGAGATTCACAGAGGAATGAATCTTAATGTCAGAGACGAAAGCGAGGATGAAGTTGAAGAAGAATATCAAGAAGGAGAAGTTGAAATTGTGAACCAGGAGGAAGAAAGACTTTTTCGGGCAATTTCCAAGATTGGGAAAAGACCTAAGATTGAGGTTCCTACATTTTCTGAAAATCTTAACCCAGAGGAATTGATCGATTGGATCAATGAATGTGAGGAATATTTTGAGTACGAAGATGTTGAGGATCCTGATAGGGTCAAATTTGTGAAGGCCAGATTGAAAGGTCATGTGAAGATCTAGTGGCAAGAAATTCAATTAGAGTGAAATAGAAGAGGGAAAGATAAAATCACAAGATGGGATCGGATGGTAGATAAATTGAAGTGACAGTTCATTCTTGTTGATTACGAGCTTGACCTACTAAAGAAAATGCAGAGTTTGAAGCAAGCAGGAAGATCTGTTCAGGAGTATACAGAGGAGTTCTATCGACTTCTCATCAGAACAGGCCATGCAGAAGCTGATAAGGAGAAAGTTGCCCAATACCTTAATGGGTTAAGGCCAAGCATTCAGGAGGAGCTGAACCTGGTTTGAATGAATAGTATTGAAGAGGCATACCAGTTTGCCCTAAAAGTAGAGGAAAAGCTAAACAAGAAGTTTGAGAGTAGACAAAATGGAAGAGGTCGTGGTGGACGATCTGGTGGACGGTCATATGGTGGCCGAAATGAAGATCCAAAAAAGAAGGATGAGGCCAGTAGCAGTCAGAATCAGTGATGAAATAATTTCAATCGCTTCCAGGATCAGAATAATAGAGATCAAAGAGGAAGAGGAAGAGGACAAGGATCTGGAAGAGGTGGCTTCTATGGAACATGTTTTCACTGTGGAGAAGAAGGTCATAGGGCATTTGAATGTCCTCAGCGCCAAGGTAGAATAGACAGGAGAAATGAAGGCCAGGCCAGAGTTGCACATGTAGATGAAGATGCCAGATCATCAAATTCTGAAGATACCGAAAGAGGAGAAACGTTGATTAATAGAAGAGTCCTGTTGAGTGGTGAGAATGAACCTGAGCAAAGAAGGAGCCTGTTTCACACCAAGTGCAAGTGCGAAGGTAAATGTTGTGATGTGATTATTGATAGTGGAAGCACTGACAATTTGGTGTCAGAAGAGATGGTGACAAAGTTGAAGCTCAAGAGACAGGAACACCCACATCCATATTGGATTGCCTGGGTACAGGATGACCACAAGGTCATGGTCAATGAACAATGCCTGGTGAAGTTCAAGGTTGGCGGATACCAAGATGAGGTATTGTGTGATATCATATCTATGGATGCATGTCATATGTTGTTGGGTAGACCATGGCAGTTTGACAGATGTGCTATACATGATGGTCGTGCAAATACCTATTTCTTGACAAAGGATGGAGTGCGACATAAGCTAAAATCATTGAAGGAGACTGAAGAAAAGGTATGTGGTAATGCAAAGATAACTTTTGTTGATGGAAGAAATTTCTTGGATGGTATGAGGCATGAGCATGTATGTTTTGCTTTAATTCCAAAAGCTGGTAAAGAGGAAGTAGAAGATGTTCCTGTAGAAGTTGCAGATTTGTTGAATGAGTTTTAGGATATTGTATCCGATAACGTGCCTGATGGATTACCACCAGTCAGGAAGATCAGTCATCAGACGGATTTGATCCCAGAAGTGAGTTTGCTGAATAAGGTAGCACACAGAATGACACCTGCAGAAAGTGAGGAGTTGAACAGACAAGTACATGAACTGTTACAGAAAGGATTGATCCATGAGAGTCTGAGTCCCTATGCTGTACCAGCAGTATTAGCACCAAAGAAGAATGGAGAATGGAGGATGTGTACAGATTCTAGGGCAATAAACAAGATCACAATCAAGTACAGATTTTCATTGCCACGAATGGATGATATTATGGACTGTTTGAGTGGAGCTGTGTATTTCTCAAAGATAGATCTGAAAAGTGGATATCATTAGATTCAGATCAGAGAAGGAGATGAATGGAAGACTACCTTCAAGAAAAAGGAAGGACTATATGAGTGGTTAGTCATGCCTTTTGGGCTAACCAATGCACTGAGCACTTTCATGCGGCTCATGAACGAGGTTCTGAAAAAATTTCTGGGTAAGTTTGTCATTGTTTACCTAGATGATATTTTGATCTTTAGTAAGACATTGGAGGAGCATATGATGCATATTCATATGGTATTTGAGAAGCTGAGAGAAGAGAAATTGTTGATTAATTTGAAAAAGTGCAGTTTTGTGAAGAAAGAGTTAGTGTATTTGGGATTTGTAGTTTCAGGAGAAGGTCTAAAAATAGACCCAGAGAAGGTACAGGCTATCCTTGAATGGCCTACTCCAAGGAGTGCTACTGAGGTAAGATCTTTTCATGGTCTAGCTAGCTTTTACAGAAAGTTTATCAAAAATTTTAGCAGTATTTGTGGACCCTTGACTGAAACAATGAGAGGGGATAGAAAAGAGTTTAAGTGGACTAATGGGAAAGAAAAGAGTTTTTAATTGTTGAAACAAAAAGTTACAGAACAACCTGTTTTAGCACTTCCAGATTTTAATAAGGTGTTTCAAGTAGATTGTGATGCTAGTGGTACTGCAATAGGAGCTGTTATGAGCCAAGAAGGTAAACCTGTTGCTTATTTCAGTGAAAAATTAAATGATGCCAAGAGAAAATATTCTGTTTATGATCAGAAATTTTATGCTATAGTTCAGGCATTGAAAAAGTGGAGGCACTATCTGCTTCCTAAGGAGTTTTTTTTGTATACTGATCATCAAGCTTTGCAATATTTGAATAGTCAAGGAAAATTGAATCAAAGGCATTTGAAATAGGTTGAGTTTTTGCAGAGTTATACATTTGTTTTGAAACACAGGAGTGGAAAGTCTAATAGGGTTGCAGATGCTCTTAGCAGAAGGCAACTATTGCTGACAGAAATGCAGATTGAAGTGGTTGGGTTCAAAGAACTCAAGAATTTGTATCCAGAGGATCCTGATTTTGGTGAAGCTTGGCAGGCTTGTACAGAACTTGTTACTCTAGACAAGATGAAATGGCTGGATTTTATCATCCAAGATGATATGCTATTCAGAGGGAGTCAGTTGTGCATTCCATGAAGTTCTATGAGGGAGAATCTCATCAAGGAGAAGCATAGTGGAGGATTGGCTGGACATTTTGGTCGTGATAAAACCCTTGCTTTGGTTGGTGAGAATTATTATTGGCCATAATTGTAGCAAGATGTGAAGAAGTTTGTACAGAGTTGCAGAGTATGTCAGATGGCAAAAGGAGTGAAGTAGAATACAGGGTTGTATCAGCCATTACCTATACCAGATAAGCCTTGGGAGGATATCAGTATGGACTTTGTTCTTGGTTTACCGAGGACACAGCAGGGACATGATTCAATTTTTGTAGTAGTTGACCGATTTTCAAAGATGGCACATTTCATTCCCTGCAAGAAGACTAATGATGTTGTTCATGTAGTAGAATTGTTTTTCAGAGAGGTAGTGAGACTTCATGGTTTGCCAAGGACCATAGTTTCAGATCAGGACACTAAGTTTGTTGGATATTTCTGGCGTACATTATGGAAGAAGTTGAAGATAGATTTGAAGTTCAGTTCATCACATCATCCCCAGACTGATGGACAGACAGAGGTGGTGAATAGAAGTTTGGGAAATTTGCTGAGATGTTTGGTTGGAGATAAGCCAACAGGATGGGATTTGATTTTACCATAGGTAGAATTTGCATACAATAATTCTGTCAACAGAAGCACTGGTAAATCACCATTCCAGATTGTATATGGAAGTAGTCCAAGAAATGCATCTGAATTGAGGAAGATAGATAAAGGAGAAATAAGTAGTGCTGAAGCTGAGGATTTTGCAGAACACTTGAAGAACATCCATGGGGAGGTGAGGAAGCATATTACCAAGATGAACACATAGTATAAGGCTAAGGCAGATGAGAAAAGGAGATATAAGGAATTTCAAGTTGGTGATGAGGTCATGGTTCATTTGCGGAAGGAGCGGTTTCCAGTTGGTACATATAACAAGATGAAAATGAAGAAGTTTGGACCATGTAGGATACTGAGGAAACATGATTCAGGAAACGCATATGAGGTAGAATTGCCTACTGAGCTAAATATTTCACCAGTGTTTAACATTTCAGATCTGACAGAGTATCATAAAGGAGGTGTTGAAGATGAGATCACAGCAGCACAGTGGAGTATTTCAGCAACTAGTTCAGACACTAAGGAGATCGAAGATATACTGGACAGTCGTGTTGGCAGAAGCACAAGGAACATGACATATGAAGAATATCTGGTCAAGTGGAAATGATGACCTGTTGAAGATTCATCATGGCTAACAAAGGAGGAGGTTAGCCGTCTTGGTTTTCCTCTGCACACCTGAGTCGTGACAGGGTCACTTCTCAAATTACCCCGGGTGTCTGATGCAGGAGCATCCTGGGTGTAAGAGCAATCTTGCATCACCCAAAAAAACATTTTGTTTTTGTATTCAATAAGGGCTATTTTGTGCAGAGCTGCTATTTATGGAAAGTTACTATTTTTGGTAATTTTTGTATGTGCTCAGAATGATCTGATTTCTTTCTTGGAGGTTCATTTTGGTCATATAAGTCTGCCAGTAAAGTTTCGTTGCCAGATCAAGTGTATATTGGAAGATATTGAAGATTTTCGGTTTTGGCAGCAGGGTACAGAAACTTTGAACTCAGTTTTGAAGGCCTTGGAGGCCCCCGATGAGGTCAAAAATTTGGGTGACGAGCGCTTGCGCCGGTCAAGCCTGTAGAGCGCTTCGTGACATTTTCGAAATGGGGTTATAATAGCCGATCGGGTCAACTGGTGATGACTTATGGTCTTCGAAAATTGGGCCACCTGAAATGGTGAAAAATAATTTTCTTTAAAATTTTTGTTCGGGTTTCAAAGGTTATCTTGAGCCAACTATGATGTAATAAAATGTAAAATAAAATAATTCTAAGTTTGGTCAGCCTTATTGGCTAAAATTCTGGAACCTTCCCAGGCGATGGAAAATTGCCTATATAAGGAAGGTTGTATTATTGTCTTAGGCAGTTCAGAATAGTTCTGGGTAGTAGATCTGGGTAATAGTTCGAGGCTTTGTCCTACAGAATATTGTAAGGGAATGCCCATGTGGCTTTGCATATTGTAATTCTGAAAGTTTGTAATTTCACATTTGTGGAGATAATAAGAAGCCAATTTTCTGTTCTTGCATATTGTTTTTGTTTCTCTATTTCTGTTAGGTGTTTGTGGTATTAAGGGGAGCACCCTTCATCAGTCCTACATAATATTGTAAGGGGAATGCCCATGTGCCTTTGCATATTGTAATTCTGAAAATTTGTAATTTCACATTTGTGGAGATAATAAAAAGCCCATTTTTTGTTCTTGCAAATTTTTATTGTTTCTTTGTTTCTGTATGTGTTTGTGGTATTAAGGGGAGCACCCTTCATCAAGTAGTATTAGAGCGAGAGTTCTTAAGTGTGTAAATAGATCACCGACTGTGAGGCAGTTCGCACCAGGACCGTGGTTAGGGTTTCAACAAGCAGGGCAAAAATGCCTCCATGAAGGGAACGTGGTGGAAGAGTTGGTGTTGTGACGCCTGAGGTTAGAGCGCTCTAGTGATAAGTGCGAGCATTGCAAGAAGAGATTCGTAGAGGAATGAATCTTCATGTCAAAGATAAAAGTGAGGATGAAGCCGAAGAAGAAGGAAATTCTGATCAGGAAAGAGAAGTCAAAGTTTTCAATCAAGAAGAAGAAAGATTTTTCTGGGCCATTTCCAAGATTGAGAAAAGACCTAAGATTGAGGTTCCTACATTTTTAGGAAATCTTAACCCAGAAGAATTGATCGACTGGATCAATGAATGTGAAGAATATTTTGAGTATGAAGATGTTGAGGATCTTGATAGGGTCAAATTTGCAAAGGCCAAACTGAAAGGTCATGCGAAGATCTGGTGGCAAGAGATTCAATTGGAGTGAAATAGAAGAGGGAAAGATAAAATCACAAGATGGGATCAGATAGTGGATAAATTGAAATGATAGTTCATTCCTTTTGATTATGAGCTTGACCTACTAAAGAAGATGTAAAGTTTGAAGCAAGTAGGAAGATATGTTTAGGAGTATACAAAGCAATTCTATTGAATCCTCATCAGAATAGGACATATGGAAGCTGATAAGGAAAAAGTTTCTCGTTACCTTAATGGGTTGAGGATGAGCATTCAGGAGGAGTTGAATCTGGTTCGAATGAACAACATTGAATAGGCATATCAATTTTCTCTAACAATAGAGGAAGAGCTAAACAAGAAGTTCGAGAGTAGACAAAATGGAAGAGGTCGCAGTGGATGATCTGGTGGACGGTCATATGGAGGCCAAAATTAAGATCTGAAAAAGAAGTATGAGATCAGTAGTAGTCAAAATTAGAGAGGAAACAATTCCAATCATTTCCATGATCAGAATAATAGAGATCAAAGAGGAAGAGGAAGAGAAAAAGGATCGGGAAGAGGAGGCTTCTGTGGAACATGTTTTCATTGTGCAAAAGAAGGTCATAGGGCATTTGAATGTCCTCAATGCCAAGGAAGGACAAATAGGAGGAACAAAGTCCAGGCCAGAGTTGCACATGTAGATGAAGATGCCAGATCATCACATTCTAAAGATGCCAAAAGAGGAGAAATGTTGATCAATAGAAGAGTCCTACTGAGTGGTGAGAATGAACCTGAGCAAAGGAGGAGGCTATTTCACACCAGGTGCAAGTGTGAAGGTAAATGTTGTGATGTGATTATCAATAGCGAAAGCACTAACAATTTGGTGTCAGAAGAGATGGTGACAAAGTTGAAGCTCAAGAGATAGAAACACCCACATCCATACTAGATTGTTTGGGTGTAGGATGACCACAAGGTCGTGGTCAATGAACAATGCCTAGTAAAGTTCAAGATTGGTGGGTACCATGATGAGGTACTATGTGATATCATACCTATTAATGCATGTCATATGTTGTTGAATAGACCTTGGCAGTTTGACAAATGTGTTGTACATGATGGTTGTGCGAATACCTATTCCCTGACAAAGGATGGAGTGCAACATAAGCTAAAGCCATTGAAGGAGACCGAAGAAAAGGTATGTGGTAATGCAAGAATAAATTTTGTTAATGGAAGAAAATTCCTAGATGGTATGAGGCATGAGCATGTGTATTTTGCTTTAATTGCAAAAGCTAGTAAAGAGAAAGTAGAGGATGTACATGTAGAGGTTGTAGATTTGTTGAATGAGTTTCAAGATATTGTATCTGATAATCTACCTGGTGGATTACCACCGGTAAGGAAGATTAGTCATTAGATGGATTTGATTCCAAGAGCCATTTTTCCAAACAAGGTAGCACATAGAATGACACCAACAGAAAGTGAAGATTTGAATAGACAAGTACATGAGTTGTTACAGAAAGCTTTGATTCAGGAGAGCTTGAGTCCATGTGCTATACTAGCAGTATTAGCACCAAAGAAGAATGGAGAATGGAGGATGTGTACAGACTCCAAGGAAATAAACAAGATCACAATCAAGTATAGGTTTCCATTGCCATGAATGGATGATATTATGGATTGTTTGAGTGGAGCTGTGTATTTCTCAAAGATAGATCTGAAGAGTGGATATCACTGGATTCAGATCAGAGAAGGAGATGAGTGGAAGACTACCTTCAAGACAAAGGAAGGATTCTATGAGTGGTTAGTCATGTTTTTTGGGCTAACCAATGTACTGAGCACTTTCATGCAGCTCATGAATGAGGTTCTGAAAGAATTTCTGGGTAAGTTTTTCATTGTTTACCTAGATGATATTTTGATCTTTAGTAAGACATTAGAGGAGCATATGATGCATATTCATATGGTGTTTGAGAAGTTAAGGAAATAGAAATTGTTGATTAATTTGAAGAAGTGCAGTTTTGTGAAGGAGTTAGTATATCTAGGATTTGTAGTTTCAGCAAAAGGTCTAAAAATGGACCCAGAGAAAGTGCAGGCTATCCTTGAATGGCCCACTCCAAGGAGTGCTACTGAGGTAAGATCTTTTCATGGTCTAACTAGATTTTACAGAAAGTTTATCAAAAATTTTAGTAGTATTTGTGGACCCTTGACTGAAACAATGAGAGAAGATAAAAAAGAGTTTAAGTGGATTAATGGGGTAGAAAAGAGTTTTCAATTGTTGAAACAAAAAGTTACAGAACAACCTATTTTAGCAAATTCAAATTTTAATAAGGTGTTTCAAGTAGATTGTGATGCTAGTGGTATTGCAATAGGAGCTGTTATGAGCCAAGAAGGTAAACCTATTGCTTATTTCAGTGAGAAGTTAAATGATGCCAAGAGAAAATATTTTGTTTATGATCAGGAACTTTATGCTATAGTTCCAAGCATTGAAGAAATGGAGACACTATCTGCTTCCTAAGGAGTTTGTTTTTTATATTGATCATCAAGCTTTGCAATATTTGAATAGTCAAGGAAAGTTGAATCAGAGGCATTTGAAATGGATTGAGTTTTTGCAGAATTATACATTTGTTTTGAAACATAGGAGTGGAAAGTCCAACAGGGTTTCATATGCTCTTAGTAGAAGGCAACTATTGCTGATAGAGATGCAGATTGAAGTGGTTGGGTTCAAGGAAATCAAGAATTTGTATCCAAAGGATCCTGATTTTGGTGAAACTTGGAAAGCTTGTAAAAAACCTTTTACTCTAGACAGAATGAAGTGGTTGGATTTTATCATTTAGGATGATATGCTATTCAGAGGGAGTCAGTTGTACATTCTATGAAATTCTATGAGGGAGAATCTCATCAAGGAGAAGCATAGCGGAGGATTGGCTAAATATTTTGGTCATGATAAAACTCTTTCTTTGGTTAGTGAGAATTATTATTGGCCACAGTTACAACAAGACGTCAAGAAGTTTTTATAGAGTTGTACAATATGTCAGATGGCAAAAGGAGTGAAGAAGAATACAAGGATGTATCAGCCATTACCTGTACCAGAGAAACCTTGGGAGGATATCAGCATGGACTTTGTTCTAGGTTTATCAAGGACATAGTGGGGACATGATTCAATGTTTGTGGTAGTTGACAGATTTTCAAAGATGGCACATTTCATTCCCTGCAAGAAGACTAATCATGTTGTTCATGTAGCAGAATTATTTTTCAGAGAAGTGGTGAGACTACATGGTTTTCCAAAGAGCACAGTTTTAGATCTAAGCACTAAGTTTGTTGGATATTTTTGGCATACATTGTGGAAGATGAGATCACAACAACATAGTGGAGTATTCCAGCAACTAGTTTAGATATTAAGGAGATTGAGGATATACTGGACAATCATGTTGGCGGAAGCTAAGGAACATGACATATGAAGAATATCTGGTCAAGTGGAAAGGGTGACCTATTGAAAATTCACCATGGCTAACAAGCGAGGAGGTTAATCATCTTGGTTTTCCTCTTCACACCTGAGACGTGACGGGGTCACTTCTCAAATTACCCCGGGTGTCTGATGCAGGAGCATCCTAGGTGTAAGAGAAATCTTGCATCACCCAAAAAATATTTTTGGTTTCTTTTTCAATAAGGGCTATCTTGTGTAGAGCTTCTATTTATGGAAACTTACTATTTTTAGTAAGCTAGTCATATGATCTCAGAATGTTCTGATTTCATTGTTGGAGGTTCATCTTAGTCATATCAACCTACCAGTTGAGTTTCATTGTCACATCATCAGTATTGGTGAAGTTATTGAGGTTTTTGGGTATGAAATATTTGAGCTCAATTTTGAAGGTCTTAGAGGCTCTAGATCACAATCAACCCCTGGGTGACTGGCACTTGCGTGTGTTAAGCATTGTAGATCTTGTCATGGCATTTTCGAAAAGTGGCTACAATAGAAATACAGAGCTATGGTTAAAAAGTTATGGCCTCCAGAAGTTGGGTTACCTAAAAACATATGTTGTATTTTCTTTGAGCCGACCCTATTGTAAAAATTGTGAAAATAAAATAATTCTATATATAGTCGACCTTAAGGGCTAAATTTCTAGAACCTTCTTGGGTGGTGGAAATTGCCTATATAAAGAAGGCCCATAATATTGTCTAGGACAATTCTGGGTAGTAGATCTGGGTAATAATTTGAGGCTTTGTCCTATAGAATATTGTAAGGGGAATGCCCATGTGGCTTTGCATATACTAATTCTGAAAATTTGTAATTCCACATTTGTGGAGATAATAAGAAGCCCATTTTCTATTCTTACAAATTGTTGTTGTTTTTCTATTTCTATATGTGTTTGTGGTAGTAAGGAGAGCACCCTTCATCAATATGTAGCCCCTCTCCCAGCCCACATGAATGCTCCATAGGAGTATAAAGCCCTAAATGTCTACATGAAATATCTGGCATATGGGTTGTGTGGAGTCTTGGGGATAGGTGGAGATGTTGAAAGGTTGCTAGCTGATCTACTGATGATAATTTTGGATATTTAGAATTCACATGCAAATACAGACTATGATTACATCCAATATGTAATCGACAGGATACATGAGGGTTTGCCATGTATTAAGGTAAATAATAAGCCAATTAAATTCATGCATTATTCTTTGTTAATGCATATAATTGTGTATTTGAATATTGATAGCTTCAATGTGCAAATGTTGAGACCAAGGATAATGTTTGAGGGACACCCAAACCCTGTGCAATTCTGGTTGAGGGTATGGAACTATACTTCCAATGAAAAGATTTTTTGTGCTTTTTAGAATTGGATAGTTCACCCACTTTTGAATCTGATGGGAACAACCATTGTGATAATTCTAGTTTTGGTGATCAAACTCCTAAGACCTAAACAATTTATCAACACATGGGATAAATGCCATAATTGGGGAGATTTTTATCTAGCTTAGAATTTTACATTGATTAGAGTCTATGGTTGCCCACAACCCCCTCATATATTACCAACATATGTACCACCAAGGATAGCCCATTTGGATTTTTTGCGGCAATTAATGTTGACTGATAAAGAACATTTGGCACCACATAGGAAGGGAACTTTTACTCCTTGATAGTTCAGGATAGTGAACTTTTTGATTGGAAAAAGGGCACTGCCATAGGTTAGTTTGTGGTTAAATCATTACAAGATGGTTACTGCTCTGTGTAGGTATCTAGATCTAGAGGATTTCATCACAAATGCTAGAATGCTACTTATCCCAAATATTGGTATAGTAAGAAGTCATGAGGGATGTGATGAAGAAGATGCAATTAGAAACATGATGGATGAGGATGAAATAAGAAGAAAAATGACCAAATTCTATGAATTATTGAATTTGGAAACTTAGCTAAAAAACAAAGAGATTTATTTTGGAGGATTCTTCCCAAACCTTCCATACTTAGCCAAAATTAACAGAATGGTAGAGATGCATGGCACTCTATCTAGCTAGTTGGAGGGACAACTTGAAGAGAAGCTAGAAGTAAAGAAGGATTCTTCTTCTTCTGACTATGAGTACACTGATGAATCTTAGGAAGGGAATAGTCCACCCCAAGGCATTTAATTCCCTAATTGATATAACTTAGGATACTTCTAAGGAAGGAGATGTGTCTGAACCACCTCATAAGAGGTAGAGACTTGAGGAAGGAGAACCCTCTCAAAGAAAGAAACAAAAGAAAGAAGTTGACAAGATCAAAGCTTTAGTGCCTGGTGATACATCATATCATCACCATTTGAGGAAGAATATCAGAGAAGGAAAGAAGATAGACACACAAGAGGAAGTGGAATTACCTCTATTTCTTGGTCAAGATGAAAGGGAAATGTACTAGGAAGAATTACTCAATGATGATCAATTCATGAAGAGTGTGGAATTCAAGAATTTCCTTATATGGAAGAAGCAATAGGAGATTGCAAAAATAGTACCTTACGAAAGTACTGTAGATAATGAGGTACTAAAAGCCCTAGTAGAATATGATCCAGAATCTAAAAATATTACTGTGGAAGAAGCTAGGAAAATGGTTAAGTCTAGTGGGATGCTCTTAGTGCTGGGTTGGGACCTTACATCAGCTTTCATCATAGATCAACTCAGAAAGAAACATGAGGGAAATATTTCTTATAAGGTCCAAGTTGGAGACATGATAAGAGGGAGTGGAAATGCCCCTAAATCCAAAGCCTTAGCAATGTGGTCACTTGTACCAAGAACCCAAAAGCCATCCATACTCAGCATAGAAGATAAGATGGAAGGGGACAAGATCATCTAGACTGTTCAAAACACTAACTTGATCTAGAAGTATCTAAGGTAGTGACTCATTTTGCACATCTAAATGAATCCAAAATAGCTCAATTATCAAATAGATATGCAAGGTTATTTGAGAGTTAAGTAACTATAGAAAAAGACAGGGATCAAGGACTAATGAAAATCAAAGTCCTATAAAATGATTTGGAAGGGTTAAAGGTAAAGCTTAAAGAAATTTCTAAAGCTTTTTTTTCTTCATATATGAATTTGATTTCTTTGTGTATTTAATTTGTAAGATATTTTTAAATACATCATTCTGCAAGGTAGATAATGGGGTTGAATCTTAAGTTCCTTTCAAGGGAAGGGTAAATCTTGAGTGATGTCTTAGAGATTTCAATATTTGTGCATGAATTTGATGATATAATGTATACATGAGAGGGTAATTTGTAAGGCATTTTATCTAGGGTTTGGGGTCATTTGAATTGCAAAGTTTTTTGTAGATGTATATTTATTGACTTTGATGCCCTAGAATTTGCCATTGATCATTTCTTAGGTTTCACTGTTTCACCATCAAATCAAAATGAATAATGATTTACTTTAAACTTTTGTTGAAAGTTATATGTTTATATCTGTATTGAGCATACAGATAACTATTGTGATATTTAGAGAATTGAATCTGATAGGTATACCCTCTTGTGGCTTAGAGCTCAAAGTGTATAGATGTTTCTATTATCACAACATTCTTGCCTAGATGTATAGATGCATTGGAT
This sequence comes from Chamaecyparis obtusa, assembly GCA_027943335.1. Lineage (NCBI taxonomy): Eukaryota > Viridiplantae > Streptophyta > Pinopsida > Cupressales > Cupressaceae > Chamaecyparis > Chamaecyparis obtusa. Next base: position 90,112 of record BSBK01007827.1, on the reverse strand, counting down.
ATAATAATTGTTAACAAATAGAGTACATGTATTCAAAAATCTAGTTTTTTTATTAATAGATGTCATGTTTATGAAGCATTGAAATATAAAACATTCAATGACCCATACTATAGGGATGTGCAATTAGATGAAAATGTTGTAACATCATTTCCCTTACAATCTATTGATATTTCAGAGCTTCTTTTTAATGCAATAGAAAATAGTCATCCAATTGAAGACAACTCGTCCATGTTAGATGCGATAGAAGAAAATGCATTTGAAGTTCTATATTTCTTGCAAAGAACCTAATAATTCTTGTGAACAAAAGTCATATTTAACCATGCTTATATATTTTTATGAGTTTTTTTATTTATGATAGGGTAATGCTCAAGAAAGTTGACACTTTCAATTATTTAGTAGATATCTTAGTTATTTTAGAATCACTTATAGGAACTATTGGTATGTACATCTCACTGAGAACTAAAATTTTGAATATTCTTTAGCCTAAATGCCATAGATACCAAATGACCTGATTTACACAATGTCATGACATTTAGTACACTAGAAAATCTATCTATGGTTACAAGATAGAGAATACAAAATATTATTCAAAATCCTTATCTGACAGTTGTGTATATGCATCACAAATTCACTGCATTCCGAGAGGAAGTTTTGCAGAAACTGCTCGGTGCAACTAAATATTGGTATAGGTATACAATATACTTAAAATATTATTCATTTGTATGAAATTCCATCATATATTTAGTGACTTAAATATATATCAGGTTTGAATGGAAAAATAGAGGTTCTCCACATATTTATGGGTTTATTTGGTTACTGCATGCACCAGATATTCAAATTTTAGAATGGGATAATGATCTTTCACTGCAGAATGCATTAGATTACTTAGACCAATATGTATCTACATGGAATCCACAAAGCATAGAAAAAAGAAATCAAGCCATCGATTGCAATTCTCTTCAAGATCCTTTCCTGATGACGACTCAAATGATATATGGAACAGATGTGGCTTCTGATTACTGTGATTTGGTTAATCATGTTCAATGTTACACAAAATGTTCTCTGTAGACATATGTAAGAAGGAAAGGTGATGTTTTTGTATGCCATTATAAAGCTCCCTAGACCACAGAAAAAACATCACAATTAACACATACAAATAAGGGAAAACCTAAACATACAACACCTCGTAATGATGATCGACTAAACTTACATAATATCCATATGCTTTCCATTTGGAGAGGAAATATATATTGTCAACCCATTCTTTCAATTAATTTAAGTATATATAATTCATTTAAATCTATATTTATGCCTGGATATAATACACATAAAACTTTCCATTGATCTGGTATACTTTCTTGCATTGTATCTGCATTTGTTGAATGATTTGTAGGATCATCTGCTTCTTTTTCCTTTGAATTATACTACATAAGGATAAGGTAGCATAGATTCTGCATTTATTCAATTGATATGTATGGATTATCTTTGGTTTAAGACCTGATTGCAAATGTAGAGTTAAAGAAACATGATTTACCTGTAAATGTTTATTTTCTTTGGTATAAAAATAAGGTAAAATTTATTTCATTTACTTTACATTATATACGAAATAACAAATTTAACTATATTTAATAATTTTTAATATAAATGTAATAAATAAAATCTTTCATATCCAAACATATCTAATTAATTTAAATCTATAGTTATGCTTGGATATAATCCACATAATACTTTCCATTCATCTGGTATACTATCTTGCATCATATTTGCATTTGTTGAAGGGTTTCTAGGATCATCTTTTTCTTCTGACTATGAATTATACTACATAAGAATAAGGCAGTATAGATTTTGCATTTTTACAATTGATATGTTTGGATTATCTTTGGTTTAGGACTTAGTTTCAATTGTAGAATCTAGGTAGATTATATAATTTTATTGCATGACAACTATACATAAAGTAGATTGGTAATTTTCAACATTCAACAAAATAAAACCAAAGTAAATGAACATTTTGGTTTTGTTTACATATCTTGGTCATGAAATTTGGTTGAAATCTAAATAATTAGATTCTTTTAATCAAAGAGTATCATACTAAATTGTGTTACCATTTTGTTAATGCATTTAAGCGTGTTTCTTCTTCTTTTCATCTTGTAACATGTGGGCTTAGCTACATGTGTGAATATCTTTCAAAATTGAAAGTTGGATGGATGCAAAGTCCTGAGAGTTCATGAACTCTTGAAAGAGCTGTAAAGGTTAATCCTTATCGTTATGTGCTTCCAATGTCAATTTTTGCCTTTTGAAGTGAGAGACCCTGTGATTTGTGTATTGTTAATGCCCATGACATTCATAGAGGTATTTGATGGTGGAAACCCCTATTAATTGGTGTGATAGGAATATTCTTTGGATTAGTCTCATCCCAAGATGGACCAATGTAATTAATAAATTGAACTACAACTATCAAGGGCAATTGTGGAGGCTTTTCACCATCATTATATACAATTGCTTTGACTTATCCTATAGCACCATTAACAAGCCTTTTCTACACCCATAGATTAGTACATAGCATAACTTGTTTCCCTATAAATAAGAGAATGTGAGATTGAAATTTTTCTTCATTTGCATTCAAACTCTCAAAATCTTTTGTTGTTCTACTATCGAAAGAGCCACAGGTTGTTGTAGAGACAATAACATACACTTATTATGGAGGGCTACCATTTCATTAGTTGCAAAAAGGTGTACTTTAGAATGGAAATCTTCTTGTTCCTCTTTACTGAGAGTAGTTCTTGTCCGTGAGATGAGTAGATTCCAATATGCAATTGTTGGTTCTACATTTCTTAGATTTGAAAGAGGAGAATGCAATTGTACCTGAACATCTGTGTTACTAATTTGATGAAAGTTAGCCTATAATTTGATTATAATGTGATTAATTTTTTGAATGATTTCCATAATTATCCTCCATATTGTATGCACCCTAAAATGGTTGCCTAGACTTTGGGCCCCATTCTTCAATTTATCAATTTCCTAAATCAATACTTTGCAATATATTTTCAAATTAAATCAATTTTCTTGATCAAATCCTAATTTTGTCATTTATTCGATTATATTCTTTGGATTAACCATTTTATCCAAAGTCTTTATTTAATTAAAATGAATTCCCTCCCCTTTTATTAAATAAAAAGCCCCCACTTACCTCTTTTCCTAAGTTGCACAAATAAAGCATTATTCCTATTTTATAAAAAGAAGAAAAGACCTTTTTGTCTCACATGAGGCTCAAAAGTCAACACTTCTTTCTCATTGGAGGAGACTTGTGCACATGGATTGCTCCCACATTCAAACACCACCCTTGATCAAATCTTTTGCCTCTTAATCTCCATGGTCCATTTATCTTTAAAAGGAGAGCTCTTTTCTGATTCAAAGGATCCACTCTTTATGCTAATGTTGTGCTGCAGATTTTCTTGGTGACTTTGGAGCTTTGGAGAGCTTGTTGCATTCTAGTCTCATTCTAGTCTTCATGCTTGCATTATAGCTTAGTTTCTTTCATTGCATTCTTAACTTACCTTCCTTTCAAGTTCTAGCTTAGTTCACATAGCTTAATTAGTAATGGCTTGTAATACTTTCATTTCCATAGCTTAGTTGCATTTTTCATTCTACCATAATTGCATTGCATTTTCATCAAGATTCTTGAAGATATTGACATTATTTCCCTTGTCTATTTGAATCTCCCATTGCATGGTTTACTAGCAAGGTTATATGCTTAATAGCTTTAGCTGAGAGCCCTCTAAACACCCTTGCACTCCATGACTAGGGAGCTCTAGGTCACTTTCTCAAGGTTTCCAATCCATGGATGCTCTTGGAAGTAATGACTTAGAGAATTGCACATTTTGAGTGTACATTTTTGGCACCCACTGTGGGGTAGAACAACTCTATTTTGTCCTTTCCATTCATGCATTTCCTCTAATTTTTCATCATATTTATCTTGTTGTTCTTGGTTGTTTTCTGTATTTTGTTGACAGAGTATCATGTGATATTTTTCCAGTGTTGTACACTAGTTTATTACATACCTGTGTGATACTTTTTTAGTAAAAGTATCATGCGACCATATAGGACTCTGTCGCATAGTCATACAGAACTCTGTCGTCTGGTGTCATGCGAAGTATCATCTAGAAAAGAAATATCACACTCCAATACTGCGAAGTATTGTGCGAAACTTTTTGTGACAGAACTGTCACCCAGGCCTGGCAGTGACTGATTTTGGTTCATTCTTTGCAAGATTTGGATTTATTTGCCTCGAATTTTTGATTTGTTGTGTTAGAACAGAGGTTTACTTGTAGATTTTACTTGATATTTTTTGTACTAACCTTTGTGGGCCTAACAAGTTGTGTTTGTAGGTGTGCCCTAATTGCTTGCATTATTTGCTAAAAATAATGCATGTCAAAGCTTCAAATGCACAAGGGCTACTAATCCTTCTTGCAAGGAAGCCCAAAGCATAAAAACAATCAAGTGCTTGTTCTTTTCTTTCAGTTTTAAGTGCGGCATATACTAGTTCATTTTTTTTATTAGGCACTTAATATCTTGTTATTAGAGTCTTTTGGTGGTAGGAGAGTATGCTCTTCACCCTTTTGGTGAACCAGAAATCTTGACCCATCTTTAGATTTCAAAAGCAAGAAGGCTAATTGAACTTTTCTTGATGTGTGTGGGAGAGATTTTTGAGATAGGATAGTATGCTCTTCACCCTTGTGGTGAACCAAAAATCTCGACCCTCAATGGTTGATCCACTTCTTGTTTAGTTTAGGATCCTTTAGCGGGCCTTCTCTTGAGCAATCAAGAGGAATGACCCAAGTGGGGACAAGCTAATACCTGGCTATTCCAACCCACTATAAACTCAAGGCTATCAAGGACACAAAACCTTGGTAGATGTAGTACTTGTCTTCGCTTAGTGTGAGTACTTGTGGGATTGTGACCATGAGGAAAATACTAAGCAAGAATTCTTAAGGTACTCTTGTGGCCGTGAGGTCCGTTACTTGCCGCAAGGTAAGGAGTCCCTTTGGGGAGAAAGAGGGGTATTATGAATGGAATCCCTTATTATGAACCTTAGATAGAAGCTATCCAATTTTTCCGCTCAACATCTAGGTGCAAGGATTGATCCTAGTGGACTAACCTGGATCACCCCAATATTTTACTCACCATCTATGTTCCTTTGGTTGGCACTTCCATGACAAAGCCAATATCTATTGTGGGCAACCACTTTGTGTGAGGTGATGGGACATTAAGTGTGGGCCAAGTTGTTGAGTATTGAGCCTTTATCTTTCTAGGCTAGTAGGTGCTTGAATTATCTTCAGTGTGATCTACCCGTGTAAATGTTCTTGAACATTAAACATCATGGTAGTGCTCATAGGATTTGTTTTTTCCTTGATATCACAAGTGCATGTCTTGAAAAGGTTGCTTTGGCCCTTGTTCAAGTGTTTTATGACATGTTTGATCACCTACTGTTTGAAAAACTATCTTTTTTCTGCTATTATTGCATTTGAAATCAAGAAATTAAACTTGTCAACCTACAACTTTGACCAAATTGCCTTCAAAAATGAGATTTAAACACACTGGTTAAATATTATATGATATTGCATGACTATTGCACCACCTACCTGGATATTATCGCATCAACTGCCTAGAAACCATTGCATGACCTTTGTGTGAAATATCATCTGGGAAAATTGTATCGTTCTGCTACCCTACGAACCATTGCATAGAGTCATCCTATTGTCTTGCTTGTCTACAATCAGAAGTTGATTTGTGTCATTTCCAGTCTCCTTTGGTTGATCCAGGTCAGATCAAATTATTTGTCCTATCATTGGAAGCCTGTTTGCACTTGGGATTCTTATGTTTTGACCCTTTCATTAGTAATCTTTGATTTTACAAGTGACCTTGCTTGAAATTGGTAAGTTAGAAATCACCCTTGTTGAAAAGACCAACCTTTGGATTCTTTGATAACACACTTGGAGAGTCTTAGTAATCTTTTGTCAAATTCACTTCCATCAAAAATCAATTTCAATCAAATATAATTTGGGTAAACCATCCTCCTAATCCATATGTGTTAGGATACTTATGCATTGATTGGGCACCTCTATGGTAGTGTTGGTTTATACCTTTTGCAATTTTCTATCTTACCATCTCTCTTTTGGACAATTGAATGCTTCTACTATCTTAGTTTGGTACCAATGTTTCTTAGGGTCATCTTACCACCAAGTTCTTTTCCTTTCATGTCGGTTACAACAAGGTATCAAGAAAATCAAGGGAAATGACCTCAGATAGTCTTTAACCAATTACCCCCTGTTCAAACTTGCCAAAAATGTAAAGGAAAAGAGCCTGTGTTTGACCAATCAACTAGGAGCGAGTCTAAAGTTTGGTTTAATCCTAAGAGAAATCCTAGTGAGTTGAGCACATCCTTAGCACATTCTCAATCAGATATGGATATGAGTTACACTATGACTCGACAGGAGAGGGAGGAAATGGATAAAAATCTTGATGACATATTTCAGAGACATAGAGACAACATTCTATTTGGTGATTCTTCTCATGACAATCAACTAGACTCACCCGCTATCAATACAAGATATTTGGATGTGCATCAAAGGGTTGAAAGGTATGAGAGATGAGCTCACCAAGAAGAATGGTCACAACACGAAGACCCAAACAATGAATCTGTGGTTGAGCCCCCGTCTAGCACTTGGGTTTGCATGCCGCAAGAAGATTTGAATTTTTTGCGAGTTAAGTCTTTTTCATTTCACTAGAGTTTTTGCGAGATTTCAAGTTTTTGTGAGCTATTCTCTTCGTTTCACTTAAATTTGTTGTGAGCTATTCTCTTCATTTCACTTGAATTTTTGGAAGTTTTGAATTTTTTGTGAGCTATTCTCTTCGTTTCACTTGAATTTTTGGAAGTTTTAAATTTTTTGAGCTATTCTCTCTCTTCGTTTCACTTGAATTTTTGCAGGATTTGAATTTTTTGTGAGCTATTCTTCTTTATTTCACTTGGTTTTTTGGAAGATTTGAATTTTTTGTGAGCTATTCTCTTTGTTTCCCTTGATTTTTTTGGAAGACTTGCACATTTTTTGTGAGCTATTCTCTTCATTTCAAATGAATTTTTGGAAGTTATGCATTTTTTTGTGATGTAGTCTCTTCATTTCACTTACATTTTTGGGAGATTTGATTTTTTTGTGAGCTATTCTCTTCTTTTCCCTTGATTTTTTTTGCAAGACTTGGATTTTTTGTGAGCTATTCTCTTCATTTCAATTGAATTTTTGGAAGTTTTGAACAAAGTTTCTAATAAGGATGTCAATCTTCTCCTTTTCAAGAATGGTCCTGGAGTAGAGATAACATTGACATCTCCACCTTTGCAAGAAAGAAACAAAGGAATCCCCTTGATTTTGTTTTAAGTTACATAGGTCCAACATGGTGATAGATCTTGAAATATTGTAGGTGAAGTGTAGGATGAATCTATGAACAAGTTCTTTGAAAGTCTTGATAGGGGGATTTATGTTGGTAAACCATTCCATTGCTTGACCTTTGAGGCTCCTTGGGAATAGACTCATGAGATAGGAGTCATCTTGATGAAACTCAAAGCTCATAATGTAAAATTGGTGCACATGATCATGTGGATCCTGATTACCATCGTACTTGTCATATTGGGGAATTTCCACCTTCCTAGGAAAATCTTTCATGCTCACACTCTTGTCAAAAGGATTAGAACAAATGGAGTCAAGTGAGAATGAACACTTAGGTGCCAATAGCTTTTCCATCATACTCTTCATTTGTCTGATCTCTTCTTCTTGAGATGGATTTTGCTTCTTGATCTTTCTATCCACATCAAAGTTATAGGGGACTCTAGTGCCCTTGTTGATTAAGCTCTCTAGGAATTTATCTTTGTTTTGCTCTAGACATCTCTCCACATACTATTCAAAGAGTGGTTCTTATTGCATCTTCATGAAGTCTTGACCGGTAGTCATTCCAACATGTTGTCTTAGTGACACTGAAGTGGATCTACAAGTGAGCCCCTGTCTAGCTCTTGGGTCACTTGCTGTAAGTGATTAATTCAGTTTTGGATGGATAAAATCCCTTTGTGAAAGGTGGCATGGCATTTGTTGGAGAAAATTGATTAAGTCAGAGTGTTGGCCTCGGGCCATTGTGAGGACTGTCGATTTCTTTAGGTACAACACTTGTTTTCCTAGTAACAGAGTTGACATGTAATTCAACATTTCTCTCGATTGTTCTTGGAGTTGTACCTTCAGAACTTTTGGATCTTGCCCCTTCACTCCATTTCATCCTCTTTGCTTGGATGAACATGTGCACTTGTACCCCTTTCCGAGATGGTAGGTGCAATAATAAATTGCAGAGTGAGCATTTCTTGTAATTCTACCCAGCCCTTATGCAGTTGGAAGTGAGGAAAATGGTCTGACTCCTTTGACACCATGGTCGAAACCGCGTGCAGAATTGAGGATGTTTTGAAAGAGCGGGGAATTTTTACCAACAACAAAAACAACAACAATGGTCAAAATAACAACAATGCTAATAAGGAGAAAGGGAAACACTTGCATTGGAATAAGAACAAACAAGTGGTTAATGATGGAGTGGTGGACTCATCTCAACCTAAGGATCAAGGTGTTCTTCACTTATCTAGTGTTGTTCAAGCAATGAAGCTCAATGAATCCAACCAACAAGAACATAAGCCAAGATACCAAGAAAATCCCAAGAAAGAGAGGCGTCAATTTTCAAAGCTTGGTGATTTCTATGAGGATGTCTTCAAAACACTCATTTCCAACAACCTTGCACATCCTCAAGATCTCACAAAGCATCATATTCCTGATGTTAAACCACATTGGTGGGATGAGAAAGCTTTCTGCAAATTCCACAATGGTATTGGACATGATATCAAACACTGTTGGAAGCTTAAGCATATCATCCAAGATCTCATTTAGAATGGAAAACTTAAGGTGGATGGTTTGAACACTAATTCTAATCACAAGGCTTTCAAAGAACCTATTGTGATATTTTTGCACATTTTGGAAACCTAATTACTAGATGAGCTATATACACTAGTTTGCATTATTATGTGATCTAGATTAAGATTTGTGTTCATTTCCATTGCAAAGTACATGAAACGAAAGGAAGTATTACTGCATCTAAGGTTACATGTCATATCTTGAATATGTTGTATAGAAAGAAGAAAAGAACTGAAAGGAACATCTATCTGAGCTCACACATGTTGTGAGCATAGAAAATGTAGAATTGTATAAATGACTACAAGTATACATAAATTAATGGAGCTAGATGCAGGGGTACTAGACATTGCCTGGTATGAGTTGATCTTCTATGTGCCTGGTGTGCTCCTGTGATCCTCAACCTACAAAGAGAAACTGGTGGGTTAGATACAATGGATCTAAGCAATGAATGGTGCCACAACATCTATGAACATGCATATGTGCACTCAGTCATGCACCTCTGGCATGGGTTGTGCTAAGGGCATGTGCATCAAGGAGCCTCTGGAAATGAAAGAAGTACCATTGTTTTCACTAATATGTTTGTTCCATGTGCAGAGATAGAAGAAGTTGATTCATAACAAATAGTAGAATACCAGGATCTAGATGAATGATGATGCCTTGTGATGTGGGCTATATCAGGAGGATCTCAAATTTCCTCAAGAGAGACCACATCATAGGCCAAGAACACCCATGCTCAACTGTGGAGGCATTCAGTAAAGTACAGTATCAGTGGGACACTAAAGAACCATAAAGCCAAATCAAATGGAGCATGGTGAAACAAGGCATGAAACAAATCTAGGAGGCATTCAAAACATATTAAGATAACTAGAATTATGTTCAAAACAAGGCACTGGCAATTTTAGAAGGCATTCATTTATCAGCATATTAAGAGAGCTCTAGTTGATTAATCAGTACAATATGTCCTATCATCATATGGAGTAATGCATGGGCCTCAAAGAATAATAATGGGACAACTATGATAGGTTGAGATGGTCTCATTTCATAGGACACCTTGGTAGGTTGTGTAAGCCAAGAACATGGCATCGAGCTTCTAATAGTAGCAGGGGTAGCGAATAGAAATCAGACCCAAAAATGACCTAGTGCCCTGTGGTAGCAGTCGGTGAGCATGGTATCAATTAAACATGAAATAGTATAATGGAAAATGATGATCCTTACAAGGAATCAATAATGAAAATAGAGGTTCATGCATGGTAAATCAATGAAACTTAATTAGTAATGAATTAGGCATCTCAAATGTAGTAGAGACCCAAGACATGTGCAATAGCCCTCAAAGTTCACACTTCAACAACACTAAACAGGATCAAAGTGTTTCAAATAGATGCAAACAGATGTCAATGCCATGGCTAACTCATGGTCTATAGTTTATTCCAAGCATATTGTAGCAGTGAAACAATCAAGGCTACTCATAGGCTATAGTAGATGAGAGTTACAGTGCCATCAAATACAAAATTGATTCCAGCTCGATGACCTACAAATTGCAATCGAGTGCCATAACCAAATATAGAGGAGTCACAAATCAAAATAGAAATAATTCCATGCCCTAGTTCATGGGCTAAATGAATAAAAATAAAGCCTCAAGGTGATGCCACAAGCAATACACTAGAATACAATCAAACAGTGCATCCATAGCACGAGTTATAACACTAGCAAGGATATCAATAGAAAACGTGAAACAATAGAGACAATAGTGCCCAAGTTGCTGCATCATTTTCAGCAAAAGTGCAAAGCAAGCCAAATGAAATCAAATGCCAAAAAAAGGAAATACAGAAGCTGCTTTCATACTAGCAATAATAGTGAATACAAAAGGCACAATGTATATATTGATGCTATCAGCTACCATAACAGAGAAACCATTATTCATGATAGCACCCTCAAAAGAGCAGTCACAGTTCGCGGTGCCAAAGCCAATGCCAATATGATGCCCTAACCTTATACAAAGCAAGATAAACACAGTGCCCTCCCAAATGCAATAACAAAGAGATTCAATACATAGCAGTGCGACAAGATTTAGATAAATAAATTGCAATGATGCTCTCAAAGAAAATGCAGACAGAGCTCGAATACCACTACTATCAAAATGTAATGAGTGATGAATCAGACAAGCCTACCTCAAGATAGATGTTGCCAAATTGAGATGATGTTTCTAATTTTAGAATAGAAGTTTCCATTAAAGAACTCTGAGAGAGTTTAGAATGTTGCCAAGTGCCGAATGGGGACTACAATTGATAGAGGATGCTCATTTTCAAATGAGGGTTTCAATAATGAGATGTTTTTCTTTGTGTCTCCCCTTTTAGGGTTAATATTTATTAACTCTCCTTTGATAAATATTTCATAGGCATAGGTTATGTTTATGTAAAGATATTAATATAGTTATCTCTTTTAGAGGTAAATATATTAATTATTTTGATACCATGAGTGTCCCAACATAACAGTCAATTTTGACTTAGGAGATGTATCATTCAAATAATGTATTTTGGCATGGGGGGGGGGGGGCTTTTTTTTTTTTGAGTATTCATGGGTTAGGTGGATATGTGAATATTGTAAACATTTCAAATATTCTTTCCCCTTTTATTTAGGGTTGAGAGTTATTTGTTAATGTATTTAGATCCACATATTTTGGTGTAGGGGGTTAAAATTTTTAATTGTGATAAGTCATTGCTCTTATTCATTGTATGATATTTGACAGGTGGTGTTTTTATAAACCAGTGTTAGATTATCAGTTATAGACATGACTTAGTGGGTTTATGGTCTACCTTTTGACTACCTATTTTTAGGGACCCCGCTTTTTCTGTCCCCCTAGATTCTCAGGAATTGGGCATCTGAATTTTAGAGTGGCATGATCATGGTCCTAGTGGCAGAATTTTCTAATTTTGTTGAAGTAGTGGACTTCAATGCAGATTCTACATATTTTCTATATATGCCTCTCACCTTTGGTGATTGAAGGCTAGTTATTCTTTCCCTCATTCTCACGAGGTGAATGTTGTAGCTCCAAGAGAAGAAAATTGATATTTTGACTCCTTTTATTCTAGTTAATAGAAATTGTCCTTCTTTTTCTACAGCTTTGTGAGTTGATTTGATGAATTTGATGTCATGTACTATGATTGAAACTTGATCCTTTACTTGATATTTTGTTCATTTTGATGTTTGCAAGCACTATTTTTTCTAAGGTTTCAATCTGTGTGTATTTATATGTGTTTGAGTTGTGGAATCCATTTTCCCTTCTCATTTACAACTAGCACCTGATTATTTTCTATGGGAATAATTAGATTTGAGAAGAGTTGTGGTGTTTAGGTTATATGCTGGATTACATTGTGAGTTTATTTTCAGTTTATGGATGTATCCAATTTGGTGAATCACCTAAGTTAAATTTTAGTTATTTCAATTTTCATGCAATCTCTCTCCCTTTCCCTTCAAGTTCAGTTCAGTTCAGGTGATACAAATGGGGAAGCCGACCCTTAATCCAGAGGTTTATTCTCAGTGAAGTAGTCCCACATCTTGAGAGTATTCCCATGTTTCATGGGATTGCTAGGTTTTATACTTAGCCATCACGGTTGCAATCCCTAGTGACAACAAAACCTTTGGCTAAATATGAGAAGGGGGAAACTTCTAAACCAAAGAATGAAAAGCCAAGATCAACTACACTGACATAACTATGAAAAATGTGGTCAACATGCTTGAAGTTGTGGAAGAAAGTGTCAACATGATGAGGAGAAAAGATCCCAATGGTTATGATGTGGACTCTCCTCCTATCTTTAATGAGGAACCTATGGTGGTGCTAAGGGGTCCTCACTCTAGAAGGTCATCCCAAGCTCTTAATGTTGTCATGAGAAGTCAAGGTCTTGTTGTCATTAGAGGACCCAGTTCCAATTCATCTAGTAAACCAAAGAAAGTGGCATCTAAGAATGTCACCTCAAAATCAACAGTTGATCCCAAAATGAGTTATAATCTTGTTGATCAGTTGCAGAGAACCCCGGCTTAGATTTCTATCTTTGAGCTCTTGGAATTGTCCCCAAGATATAAGCGTGTTCTTGAGGATGCCTTGCGCACAACAAATGTTTCTACCAACTTATATTTCGATCAATTCCAAAACATGGTCAATCATATTGCTAGCCCTCATTACCTTACTTTTTTAGAGGATGATGATAAATCTTTGAGCGACCTATATAATCTCACCCTTCATATTGAATTCATGATCCACAAAACCTATGTCAGACATGTGTTGATAGATGGGGGTGCTAGGCTCAATATTTGTTCCTTAAGTCTTTTAAAGACATTGGGTTATTTAGGAGAAGTCATAGATGCTAGAAAGAAGATCACCATAAAAGCCTATGATGAAGCAGAAAGAAGTTCCAAGGGGTTCATTGTTCTTCCTATTAGGATTGGCCCTATTGAGAAGGATATCTTGTTTCAAATTGTTGATGCTAGTCCCCTTGTGTACAACATCTTACTTGGTCGACCATGGATCCATGAGATGTAGGCAGTGCCATCCACCTACCATCAGTGTGTTAAGTTCCCCTACAATGGAATATAAATTTGTATACCTAGGGATAGCACCTTATCTATCAACTCCATTTCAGCAAGGACTCATGTTCCCCTCAATAGAGAAGCAGAGGATTTCAATGTGACTCTAGCATAATGCAAAGATAAGTTCAAGTCAATAGACCTTGGTATGGGGTGGTATCAACTCAACTCTTTTACAAAGCTACCAGTTTCACCCAAGTCTTATGGTAAGCCTTCACAAGAGATGAAACCTTCCTCTTCAATGATGACTTTATTTGGCACATTTGTAGAGTCCTCAGTCCCTATCCAAGGTGAGAAAGAAGAGGTGGCTATTAAAGATTGGATTTATAGAGAAGATAAATACATGCATAATGAGAACTTCTCTCCCTCTCCTAAAGCTTATGGAAGAGGGTATACTTTTGTCAAAAATATGGGCTATCCAGGCCATGGCCCTCTTCATCACAGATTGGATGCTAGAGCTGAACCTCTCGATCATGCTCTTTTTGGACGCAACTCTAAGAAGACGGTTGGCCTAGGATTTGAGAATCACAACAAGAAAACTAATCCTATCCTTGATGAGTCGGATAGTGAAGGTGAACTGAAATACATGCCAAATTTGACAAATCAACAAGATATGTGTGAAGATTGGGTCCCTTCCACCAATCTCCTTTGGGGAGATTCAGACAATCCAGTTTCTCATGCAATAATTTCAAGCCTACAACATGAGGAATCAAGTGTAGAAGATCCTCAATACAAGAATGCTGTTCAAAAATATGTTACCCTTGGTGACATTAGAACGTCGACATCAAGATGTCATAAACATGCATGGTGTAAACATCCTAGTCTGGATTCAAATACAGATTCACATGAGTATGAATGGGAGTCTCTATCTGATTCTTCCATAGTCGACATGGACGTTGATTTCATCCATACTTATAGTTCTCATCCCAAGGTAGCTGACAAGTCACATGTAGGATTGGAGGACTAGAACCCACATGTTGCCTTAGTGGATGATTCTTCACTTGGTAGGACAAATCCTGATTTGGGTAACTTAGAAGAATACTTGATAGACTGACTTTCGGTCACTAGAGATGACATCATTTGTATCCACAACCTTGAACCTCCCATTAACTTACATCTTTCTCACCCTCATCTCATTTATTGGTCCCAACATTATCAAGAACCTGAGCTCTTGACATTCCAAAATGACTATGAGATAACATGTTACCTAAATGAAATTGAACCCATAGTCTCTTCCACTAGTGAACCAGCTACTAGCATGATAGAGCCAGACATCAAGTACCTTAGTCATAAAGAAAAAGAAAAAAAAAAGAATAAGAGTTCTAATGGAAAAAACCACTATGTGGTGATGTCAAAACCAAAAATAGTCAAAAGAAATGATGTGTCTAAGGGTGAAAACCTCTCTGAGGCACCTAAGGATGAGGTACTTGATCATCTCCTAAGTTACTTCTAGGATAGATCTTCAATGATTGTTGAGCCAACACAACTAGTCAATTTGGGTACAAATGAGGCTCCACATATGATATGCTTGGCTCAATCCTTATCAACACAAGAAAGGGAAGCATACACCAAGTTCTTATAGAGGAAGAAGATTAATTTTGCATGGACTTATTCGGATATGCCAGGGTTGGACACTAATCTTATTATGCATTAATTATCCATAGCTCTAGGTGTGAAACCAGTCAAACAAAAATTGAGAAAAATGCATCCTCACATAGCTCTTCTAGTCAAGGCAGAATTAGAGAAACTCCTCAGTGCAGGATTCATAAGAGATATTGACTATGCTAAATGGATATCAAATATTGTACCATTTTCTAAACATGACAAATCCATTTGAATCTACATATACTTTAGAGATCTCAATAGAGCATGCCCAAAGGATGATTTTCCACTCCCAAATATAGACATGATAGTGGACATGACGACGGGTTATGAGATTTATTCCTTGATGGATGGATTCTCTGGGTATAATAAGATCAAGATAGCTCCTAAAGACCAAGAAAAGACTGCATTCACTTGTGCATGGGGAACCTATTGTTGGAACATTATGCCTTTTGGATTAAAAAATGTGGGAAGCACCTATCAACAAGCTATGAACACTATTTTTCATGACATGATGCATAAGAACATGGAAGATTATGTGGATGACACCTTGGCTAAATCTAAGAAAAGAGACACACACTTAGGTGATTTAGAAGTCATTCTAGATTGCATGGAACAATTCCAACTAAGATTAAATCCAAAAAATTATGCATTTGGTGTTACCTCTGGAAAGTTACTAGGATTCATCATTTCAATAGAAGGAATAGAGGTAGACCCTAAAAAATTCCAAGCGATTATAGATATGCCACCTCCTAAAAACATTAGTCAAATGAGGAGTCTTCAAGGGCACCTTCAATCCATAAGGAGGTTCATTTCACAGCTAACAAATACAACTCAACCTCTCAATAAGAACTTACATAAGGGAGTTAAATATATCTGGAATGAGGATTGTCAAAAGAGCATGGACCAAATCAAGAAATGCTTGACAAATCCTCCTATTTTAATTCCTCCTATCCCAGGGAAGCCACTTATACTATATGTTTTAGCAATAGAATCTTCCTTGGGGACATTACTAGCTCAACTTGATGAACATGGGAAAGAAAGATCCATATATTACATTAGTCGTACGCTTGTTTCATATGAGGTTAATTACACCATTATTGAGAAATCTTGCCTTGCAGTGGTGTTTGCTTCCCAAAAGTTGTGACATTACATGCTTGCACACACAGTACACCTCATAGAAAAAAATGATCCTCTCAAGTATTTTCTCGATAAGGTTTCCCTCATAGGTATACTTGCTAAATGGATGATGATTCTTTCAAAATTTAACATAGAGAACGTTGAGTGTAAAGCTATAAAAAGACAAGCTATAGTCGATCAATTGGATGACTTCCCAATTTAAGATAGTGCACCTATTCAAGTTGACTTCCCAGATGAGTATCTCATGTACATGACTGCAAGAACATGGAAGATGTTCTTTGATGGATCTTTTATGTAAAATGGTTCTGGAGCAGGTTTGTTGTTTGTTTCTCCCCATGGGTACACAATTCCTAAGTCTTACAAGTTATTGTTCCCATGTACAAACAACATTATCGAGTATGAAGCTTTAACAAATGGGCTCAAGATGGCCATAGAATGGAGAATCACAGAGCTACATATCTATGGGATTCACAGCTAATAATCAACCAAGTCAATGAAGAATATCAAACAAAAGATGAGAAACTAGTACCTTATAAGAAAATGGTTGATTCATTGAGATGGTATTTCACATTTGTCACATTTTAGCAAATCCCTTGAGAAGAAAATAAAGCAACTGATGCTATGGCCACACTTGCTTCTCTTCTTCAATTAGAGTAGCATGAATCTAGATTTGAATTCCTAGTGGAAGAGCTACATTATCCTATCTATGACTCCCAAGAAAGCCATGTTATCTATACCCTTGTTGGTCATGAATCATCTCGATATGGTTCCATTTACTCATACCTTCATGATGGCATTATCCCTGATACCTTTAACCTCTCTAAATGAAGAAACCTTACCTAAAATGCCTCTTTCCATATCCTTATCTATGGTGATTTGTATAGGAGGGGTCTAGATGGGACACTTCTTAGATGCTTAGAAAAGGAGGAATATGATCAAGCGTTAGTTAACATTCATAAGGGCATTTGTGGGGGACATTCCAATGGTCTTTCCATGGCTCAAAGGTTTCTTAGGGTAGGGTACTATTGGCCTACCATGCAAATTAGTGTAGTAGCTTTTGAAAAATCATGTGAAAAGTGTCAAACACATGGTCACCTGATACATGCTCCAGTTAGGGAGCTTATTCCTTCTATATCTCATTGGCCTTTTCAGTGTTGGGCCTTTGATCTTGTTGGGAAAATTCATCCCAACTCATCAGGTGGACACAAATTTATCACCACTGCTACTGACTACTTTACTAAATAGGTAGAATTTGTCCCACTTTCTGTTGCCTTAGGCAAGATAGTTTCTCTATTCATCCTGAACCATATCATCTATCGATATGGAGTGCCTTCTGAGATTATCACTGACAATGGAGGTCAGTTCAAAAATAAGGACCTTAAACAACTCTGCCAAAAATTCAAGATTAAACAACATTGGTCCTCCATTTACTTCCCATAAGGAAATGGTCAAGCAGAGGCTTCAAACAAAACTATTCTTAAAATCCTACATAGAATAGTTCACAAGAATGGTAGAGATTGGCAGTTACAAATAAATCTATCTTTGTGGGCTTATAGAATGAGTATTCATACTCCTACTGGGGCTACTCCTTTTTCCCTTACTTATGGCACTGAAGAAGTGTTACCTTTAGAGGTTGAGATTCCTTCACTCAGAGTTTCCCTCAAAGGTCTAGTTATAGATGAAGACTACCGCGCCATGAGACTCCAAGAGTTAGAACTTTTAGATGAGAAATGACAAGCATCATTTGACCATATGAGGGTTTATCAAAAGTGCATGTCCAAAGCTTTCAACAAAAAGGTTCTCCCTAGAGAATTCCAAGTGGGGGATCTTGTCCTACATGAAAATCCTAAGAACAAACAACATAGAGATCAAAAGGGAAAATTTGAACCTAATTTCCTTGGATCTTACATCATTACTATAGCTTTTGGGATAGGTGCTTATTTATTATCTACTGAAGAGGGAGAGCAGCTCCCTGATCCTATCAATCTCTTGCACCTAAAGAAGTTCTATCCATGATGCCTATTATGTCTGGGGGCATCCTCTATATATATTTATTGATCTTGAAAAAATTCCAAAAAAATTCATATATGACATTGAAAAAATCCTAAAAATCATATAAAGTCCTAAAAAATTAAAAAAAATCAAAAAAATTGCAAAAAATTCAAAAAAAATAGAAAAAGTGCCTTGGTAGCAAAAATTTTTTAAAAAAAATTTGGAAAAAATCCTAAAAAATATATCAAGTGGTGAAAACCTAGAAACATGTGCTACTTGAGGCCTTTGCACACCTATTTCTTAGCATGCATCCTCAACACTTAGCCTTTCTCCATCATGCCTTGTCCTTGTTGCCTTGGTTTGGAATTGGTCTTTGTCTTTGTCTAGGGGGCATAACTGTGTTAGATTTGGTCTCTTGGATGCATTAGTCTTTAGGACACCTCACAAATAGTGTTTTTCAACACCTCCCCAACTATTTTTTTCAACACTTCCCTAGTGTCAAGTGTTTCTTAACTCTTATTAGATATCCTACCCACAGTCTAGAATGCTATGATATTTCTCACTGGCAGATGCGATACTCAAACTTTGACTCTATGACCTACACACATGCAATTAAACACTTGACTTGCTGAGACTTGCTTGACTTTATTTCTTTGTGTGTTGTCTATGATGATTTCTTTGATGAGTGTTCTCTCCCTAATAGTTTTCAATGATGTATGACTAGAAGACCGGGGGCACGAGGACATGTTTTATTTATTTTCTGCCTATGGGTATATGTTGTTGGTCTTAACTGTCATGAGCATTTATGATTTTTCCACTTGACACTAGGATCTACAATGTATTATCCTTGACTATTTTCCACAAGTGCATGCTTGTAGTCATCTTGACTTTCTTGTGTCTCAATGCGAGCATAATCTTTCTATACCAAATTTAGGGAATCTCACTACACTAGCCATCTCAACCTACATGTCTTTGATGCTTAGGTGGGATTCCCACATATCTATATGATACAGATCATATTCATATACCCATAGTCATACTAGTGTGTATTTTATGATCTTGCAATGCTACCAATAAAGCTGGATGATGATTATTAGAGTCTAATGGCTTTGTAACCTTGCAAGTAAACCACTTTGCATAGTATCTTGCAATCTTAAGTTCATGTTAGTTTAGTTTTTCATCTTGTGTATGGAAAAGATCTCCTTTCATCTTTCACAAACTTGTTGGTCAACTGCACTCACCTTTCACTTCTTCTCAATCATGTTTTTTGCTCCTTACCTTTTACATCACATCCTTTTCCTATCATCACAAGGGGTTAATATTATCACCATATCCATATCATAAAGAGATCATTTTCAAAAAATTGAGTCTATATCATAACATGAGAACTAAACATACATCTATGAGAGAGACTATACATGAGCATTTATCATACATTTGAGCAATATAACAAGACAATATACTGAAACATCCATCACAAGTGAGACAAGTACACAAGATGCATCATAAATCCAGTCATCTCATATATAGATCATGATACAAATAAAATGTGAGATCCCAAAAATCTAGATCAAAGTCTCAAGATATGTCTATACATCAAATCCCTAAACCTAGGATTGACTCTCCCCATCATGTGGTGGTGGTGGTGGTGGAGGCGGTGGTCCCATCTTGTCACCTACCATGTCCAATCTCCCAGCCCTCTCAGAGTAGAGTGGCACCCTCTGTCCCTCAGGTATGGCTACTATGTATAGACCATGATAATACACCACCCCACTAACTCCCTCCAGATCTCTACAGTGTCATCTTGTACTGCTCTCTCCTACCGTGCTATTTCAGCTTGTGCATCTAGAAGATGTTGATCATGTATGGAAATGGTAGTCCATAGCTTCTATACCTCATCCTTTAAGGCATGAACCCTAGCACGGAGATCCTCTCCTCCCCTATCCACAGGCTACTCCTACCCTATATCCACCCATCGGCGAACTAGTCTTGCCTCATCCTCCTCTCCCTCCTCATCATTTGATACCTATCTACATGACCATATTTGACCACCTAATAAGGATCCCTGTCCTTTCTCCACTACTCTCCTCCCTCCTCCCCCTCCTCCATTCCCCCCATCATCATCATCCCCATCCTCACCTGCTACCTCCAGATGTGCATCAGGGACTGTGAACCTAGGAAATAGGCATCTCTGATGCTCTGCTCTATATGCAACATCTACACCTATATCTTCCATATCAAGTAGGTAATCTCATGGCTCTTTGTGTAATCCTACAGTCTCATGTGCTGCCTGCTGGTAGTCCAACATCAACAGCCATCCCTACCCCTCATCCTCCCTAACCCTGGCATATGTGGTAGTCTCCACTAGCAACCTCTGCTGACAACTAAACTGCCTCCATACTTGAGTAATAAAAAACCACTCAATGATCTCTGCATGTTGACCTAATAGTGGCCGACTGCACAACATATATTCAAGCTCGCAATCCCTATCACTCCACTGCTGACACTACCTATAGGGTCTCCACTTGAAGATTGTTAGCTCATCCAATAGCCTCTTATAATATGTAAGATCACCACTATGAGGTTGGGTGATGAATCTTGTATACCTATATATGTAAGGGCATCTCTTCTCCTAAGGCTGTACTCATGGTCACATAATGGCTATGTGCTCCCACACCCATAACTGTGTCACGACGGCCCCACATGCCCAAGATCTACCATCCCTGTATACAATCTCATGTAACTCATGGTACATGTCTACTAGGATGGCTGGGCCCCATGCCATCCATCTCAAGTGTGCCACCAAATCTGCTACCAATCTCCTCTAGCCTAGTGGGAACCCCCTCTAGCTCCTGTTGGTAATCAAAGCCTATGCTACTATTGAGCACATGATACATGCCAATGGGTAATCCTGACCATACTCCTCCATCAGGTGATCCCAACTGAGATGTTTATCTATAATGGTCACATCCTAGAAGAGGTCCTGAATGGCCTGTCTCCCATCTGTGGGAGTCTGATCATAGTATACCTATGCCAATAGAAAATCATGTCAGTTTTCATCATATGGAAATCCTACATTTATGAACATCTATAAACATGATTATACTCACCACATCTCCGTGGCTGGGTACATGTAGGATCTGGTAGATGTCCTCCAATGTGATCGAGGCCTCTCTGGTCGGCAGATGGAAGGTGTTATGCTCAATGTGCCACCTCTCTGCCAATGTCATCAATAACCCATGGTTTGCCCATATATGGGGCATGTCCAACAGGTACCCAAACTCCATACTAATCAGGTCATCTCTACCTAGATCATCTAGATCCCAGACGTAGTGTAGCCCAACCACTCTTAGTGCTCTAATGGTGAGCACCAAAAAAGCTTCTTGCAAGCCATAAACCTGCAAACCAGATGTCAGAACATATCATGATGGATGTCTAAAATCAGTACAAGAAATCTCCAACGCAAAAATTGTTTGTACCCATGTTATATTGCTCAAATTAAAAGCATGCGATACTTCTCATTATACTGTTGCGATACTATTTTTTGATATTGTATCATGCGATACTTTCCTCAATAGCAGTGTGATACTCTTGTCTTGTATGATAGTTCACACAAGGTTGCACGTTGTTTCATCCAGTATCATGTGATACTTTTTGGAATAGCCGTGCAATACTTTGTGGACCCATGAACTATCACATGATGTAGTGTATAGCAAGCGTGCGATACTTTCAAAGTATCGTACGATGTTTCACATTAGAATAATTAGAAAACTTTAAAAACATGTTTTAAATGCATTAAATGACTCAAATAGATAGTTTTTTTGAAAACTTACCGGGGCACCATACCGAGGAGGCTAGTTGTGCAACCGACTGTGCTCAAATCAATGTCTGTGGATGGAAATTGCTGCTTGTTGAGCCATAATCTCTCTCTGATCTCTTGAAGTTCTCAAAATCACAATAAGACAAATGAATTTGAAAATGACCTTTTTACTCCATATATAGCATTTTGACCTTTTGACCTAATTTTCAAAACATCTTAGAATTTTGTGAAAATTATATCCCTCGCTAATTTCATGTCCTAGATCCATTTTCGAGATCGAAATCAAAATTTGAGTTCATCTTGATAGTTAAAATTGCATTTTAAAATTTCTCCTTCTTCTGTGCAGTTGGCTGACCATTTGAGACTTGATCCTTTGATCTTCACTGGGGCATCTTCATCTCCATCTCTCTCACTACCCTAGTCTTCAATTCATCTCCTTCACTTCATTTCTCTGAGGTTTGACTTCATCTTTATCCTATATCTTTCTCAGTCAAACCTAGTCAAACTGGGGCATATCTTCACTGCTTGATGTTTATTCTATCTTTCCTCTTCGATTATGATTTCTAGTGATTTGATCAAATTTATCAATTTACTATTTCTCCTTTATCTCATTTCAATTTTGATGCCAAGGGGGTAGTACCTATTAAACTTCAATCCTTGATTCAACTTTATCAAACCTATCAATCAAACCTTGCTTGAGATTCTTATCTCTTATCTTAGACTTGACAATTACCTATTTACAGGGGTGTTGGCCTTGTATTTTTCAATTAGCTTATCTTTGCTCTGATGTGTTCCCATCTGTCAAACACATGTCTGTGTTGTTTTGTGATCCCAAATCAATCTCACATTAGTCAAAGAGGGGAAAATGTATGCACCCAAAAATGGTCGCCTAGACTTTGTCCCCCATTCTTCAATTTATCAATTTCCTAAACCAATGCTTTGCAATATATTTTCAAATTAAATCAATTTTCTTGATCAAATCCTAATTCTACCATTTATTTGATTATATTCTATGGATTAACCATTTTATCCTAATTCTTTATTTAATTAAAATGAATTCCCTCCCCTTTTACTAAATAAAAAGCCCCCACTTACCTCTTATCCTAAGTTGCACAAATAAAGCATTATTCCTATTTTATAAAAAGAAGAAAAGACCTTTTTGTCTCACATGAGGCTCAAAATTCAACACTTCTTTCTCATTGGAGGAGACTTGTGCACATGGATTGCTCCCACTTTCAAACTCCACCCTTCATCAAATATTTTTCCTCTTAATCTCCATTGTCCATTTATCTTTAAAAGGAGAGCTCTTTTCTCATTCAAAGGATCCACTCTTTATGCTAATGTTGTGCTACAGGTTTTCTTAGTGACTTTGGAGCTTTGGAGAGCTTTTTGCATTCTAGTCTCATTCTAGTCTTCATGCTTGCATTATAGCTTAATTTCTTTCGTTTCATTCTTAAATTAGCTTCCTTTCAAGTTCTAGCTTAGTTCACATAGCTTAATTAGTAATGGCTTGTAATACTTTCATTTCCATAGCTTAGTTTCATTTTTCATTCTAGCATAATTGCATTGCATTCTCATCAAGATTCTTGAAGATATTGGCATTCTTACCCTTGTCTCTTTGAATCTTCGATTGCATGGTTTACTAGCAAGGTTATATGCTTAATAGCTTTAGCTAAGAGCCCTCTAAACACCCTTTCACTCCATGCCTAGGGAGCTCTAGGTCAATTTCTCAAGGTTTCCAATCCATGGATGCTCTTGGAAGTAATGACTTAGAAAAGTGCACATTTTGAGTGTACACATATGAATTTGAAGCATACATTGGAATGTCTTTAATTGGAGGAAGCTGACCCAAATCACCAAATAGAATCATTGAATGTCCTCCAAAAGGAATATGGTTTCTATTTGGGAATGCTTCTCTCAATCTCATATTAATTTTCTCAAATAATTTAGGACCAATAAAACTCATTTCATCTATAATAATATACTGAACATAATACAGATTTTCTTATAACATTGCCAGTGATTGACCTTGTAGTTGTACCATTTCTTTGATTGGAATCTGTAGAGAAGAATGAATTGCACATGCCTTGATGTTAAATGCTTCAAATCCTATTGGTGCAAGACGTAGAATAGGTGACCGTTTATTGGCTGTTGATTATGTGAGAGTAGCTTTGATTTGAGTGATCAGATGAGATTTTCTAGTGCCAACAGTGTCTTGTATAATTAGCTATAATGGTTGTTTTATAGTACTTGTATGTTTGTGTGATATAATTATATCATATTCATTTTTTTTTTTGGACAAACAATTTATAATGAGATCGCTCATTCATAACTAGATTCTGTTGAAGGATTTGTTGATTTGATTGAATGAAATTTGTAGTTGTTTCTTTTTGTGAAGGAGTAATTTTAATTTCCATCTAATTATTTTTTGAATCAAATTCTCTATATCCAAGCATATCTAAATCATTTAAATGTATAGGTATGCCTGGATATAATCCCATTAAAACTTGTCATTCATCTAGTATACTATCTTGCATTCTATTTGTATATGCTGAAGGTCTTGTAGGATCATCTGCTTCTGCCTTTGAATGTGTTCTTTGTATATGCCATGCCTGATATGACCATGAAAAAGCTTCCCATTGTTATATTATTCCTTCATCTAATGCTGCAAAATCTACTTCAATACTACGGAATGGTTTGTATAACAAAAGTTCACTCCAACAAAATATTGGATAAGAAATGTTCTCTTTGGAAAGGATACTGATGAATCTAGGTGAGACTCTAACTATAGAAGGTGATCTTCTTTCTTTCCATTTGTCCTACATTTGATTAGGTCTAAATGTCCATCTTTTGGTTATGTCAATAAGAGAAAACATTTCTAAATTTTCTAGATGTGCCATATAAGATTCTATTTGGTTATGGCATAAAAATTTTGGCATGTCTAATATAAGTGGACGTTGAAGGTTTTTTTGGTTCACATTCAAAGATACAAATTGTCTACTAATTAAGGATAAGGAAAGATTTTGTAGTAGATGGAAGGTTTGTTGGGCACCCTATATGGTCAACAAGATTTTCAAGAAGCATTCTTTGAAGTGCAGCTGCTGCAGACATCATACAATTCAAAGTTGATGATATTATACATAATATTGCATGATATGTTTCTAATTTTGTCTCTACTTTTGCTGCATATTTTGCTATGTACCTGATAATTGCATCAATAGAAAGAATAGGTTGACAATCTATATTTCCTCCCCAAATGGAAAGCATATCGATATTATGTAAGTTTAGTCGATCATCATTACGAGCTGTTGTATGTTTAGGTTCACCCTTATCTATATGTGTTAATTGTGATGTTTCCTCTATGGTCCATGGAGATTTATAATGGCATACAACAACATCACCTTTCCTTCTTAAACATGTTTTGTAGAGAACATTTTGTGTGATGTTGAACAAGATTAACCAATTCACAATAATCTGAAGCCACGTCTGTTGCAGATATCATTTGAGTAGTCATTAGGCAAGGATCTTGAAGAGAATTGGAATGGATGCCTTGATTTATTTGTTCTATGCTTTGTGGATTATATGCAGATACATATTGGTCTATGTAATCTAATGCATTCTACACTGAAAGATCATTCTCCCATTCTAAATTTTGAATATCTGGTGCATGTGGTAACCAGATGAACCCATGAATATGTGGAGAACCTTTGTTTTCCTATTCAGACATGATATATATTTAAGTTAGTAAATATAAGATGAAATTGCATACAAATGAATAACATTTTAAGTAGATTGTTTACCTGTACCAATAGTTAGTTGCACTGAGTAGTTTCTCCAAAAATGGCTCTCAAAATGCAATGAATCTATGATTCATATACATAGCTGTCAGATGAGGATTTTGAATAATATTTTATATTCACCATCTTCTAGTCATAGATGGATTTGTTAGTGTACTGGATGGCATGACATTGTGTAAATCAAGCCATTTGGTATCTGCAACACTTAGGGTGAAGAAAAGTGTAGGACAACCAACTTGAATAACCATGTTTATTAGTTCTACTCTACATTGATTCCAAAAATATTTAGTTCCATGTATAGAAGACCCAAATCTCATAAGTTGGTCTGCCAATTTATCATTGGGTACATCTCGCAACCTTTGATGAAGATCTGCAATTATTACAAGTAAAGATCCATCTAATTATTTGCAAATAAAAATAGATGTTGTGGCCTGGCTTTGACAACGCATGATAATATTCAATATAAAGTACCAGAATCTGGAATGCTGCCCAAATCTCTTATCATAGTACCATAGAAGGTGAAGAGTATAATCATGGAGTTTGACTTCTTTTATATGTGGTTGTTTGAATGCATCCATTACTTTGGGAAATAAAGTTGGGAATTTCATTACAAATAAACCTTGAGTTGTGTATTCATTTACAAGAGAAGGTGAGATGGGAGCCCATGCAACAGATTTTGTTGTTCAACCTTCACCTAAATACAATAAAGAGCATATTTCTTCCATTTCTCTATGTGGTGTAGGTAGATTACAAACAAATGAACTGTTAAATTCTTCACTCTCATCAAATGCATTTTCTTCTATCACATCTAACATGGACGAGTTGTCTTTAAATGGATAAGTATTTTCCACTACATTAAAAAGGTCTGAAATATCAATAGATTGTAAGGCCAATGATGCTAGAGCATTTTCATCTAATTGTACATCCCTATAGTATGGGTCATTCAATGTTTTATATTTTAATGCTTCATAAACATGGCATCTACTAACATAAAAACTATACTTTTTATTACATATACTCTCTTTGTTAACAATGATTATATCTAACACATCTATTCGTCTAGGCAACGCTGTTGTGATTGTGGAAACATCTTGAGGAAAACAAATAGTGTGACCGCTATATTTTAGTTCACCACCTTTTGCATATGTAACTTGCAAGATAGGACTTATTTTTGCTATCAACATCTATTCAATTTGTGTTAATATTTTCAAACACAATGGTTGTTCACCTAGATCCATATTGTTCCATTTGAGAAGCGATGGCCATATTTTTCAAAATTGCATCTATAGCATATAAAATTTTCATCTGACATTCGTATTTTAATTCCAAGATATCTTTCCATACATATAGAAAACTTTCTACAATTTCAAATACCACCTATGTTTGTATGAAATTCTTTTCTGTAATTGTAATAATTTTTATAGAAAGGTGAACTAGCAATATGGTCAACTGTATTCATGGATGTTCTATGTTCTTCATTGGAATCAAACATTTTAATGTGTAATAAGGAAGGATTTTGAATAATAGAATTTGTTAGGGTATATGAATTTGGAAGCTAAACTATTTGTAATTGAGGTGATGTGTCAGAACAAAGTAGATTGGATGCAGATAATGCAAGTTGAATATTTTGATAGAATTCTCATCTTTTTTTGTTAATAACTATTTTTCTTGCATGATATCTTTCTCTCTAGATATCTTGCATGATATCTTGCTTTCTATATATTTGAGATATTTGAAAATCGTAAAGTTGAAAACAATATTGAGATATGGAAATGTAATCTAAAAACCGTAATGGTAAAATTGGAAATATTGGTTTCTTATACTCTTTATGCATTATGTATTGATATAAAGTAAATGCAGAATTATTACACAATATATAACATAAATATAAAAAGATAACATATATTAATATTAAATAAAATAAAATATATATTAAAAGAAATTTAGTACACATCTACTATATTATTTCAATAGATATAAAAACATTTATGGATTGCATAGTATGAATATGGCACATTATATTCTTGAGTATACATACATACATACATACATACATACATACATACATACATACATACATACATACATATATATATATATATATATATATATATATATATATATATATATATATATATATATATATATATATATATATATATATATATATATATATATATATATATATATATATATATATATATATATATATATATATATATATATATATATATATATGTGTGTGTGTGTGTGTGTGTGTGTGTGTGTGTGTGTGTGTGTGTGTGTGTGTGAATACATATGTTGAATATTATAGGTAAAGTATGGCCTTAAGAAACCTTCAAAGCTAGAACAAATATGCTTTGAGTTTCTTGACCACCAAAAAAAGATGTTTTGATACTTCGATTAAATACAAATTGGGATTCGTAAATATTATCCAAAAGTTGTTTATCTATACCAGGTTCAACAAGCAGTAGCTGAAAATCTTCTGCTAGAACACCCAACAAAGCATTTGTGTGGCCTTCAAAGGCAGTAACCTTGTGAAGTTCCTCTGATGGGTTTTGCAAATCCATACTAAGCATGCAGGTAAAATCACATACTAGGATATGAACACAATATTTTGGACATTCATATGTCCCTGTATGATTATGAGTAACTGTTTTCTTACATTCTTTTGCATCCCCCATTCATGGACATGAAAGATAATAAAAGTTGTCCAAATCAAGTCTACATATTTTTATAAATCATGGAATAAAAGTCTTTTTTACAAATGGAAGACATCGTCTGTGGATTTGTAAATCTTGGAACTATTTTTGGCTCTTTAGTTAGAGAAATTGAAGATTGATCTTCTCCTATTTCTATACACCATGTCAGCAGAGTAGTAGCCTTAGTTAAATTTGGATTGATAACAACACTAGTTGAGAAAACAGTATCCAAGGACTTAACAAACCATGAAAGCAAATGTCCAGATTTAATTAAATAACAGTTGTTTTACTTTCTCTAAAAAAATTAAAGATTTGTTTTCCTTCATTTTTACAATGAGGACCCCACAGAGTCACATCAATAGAGTAGCCAGAGATATCTTTGATTCTTCTATTACATTTTTTTATTTCAATACCATTTTTTTTCCTAACATGGTACTTGTAGGATTGATAGAAACAATAATTTTGATCACATCTACAAGGGAATCAACATAAAAAGTTTCAAGAGATTCAATACTTTTGAAATGGTAATCATGTTCAGGAACTATAGATTGGACACATGTTGAGGGTATGATTTTTGAAGAATTGTGAACAAATATTTCAAAAGGATTGGTAGAACTACTAATTTTGGTGTTTGCAACTTTTACAGACCCATTAGAAATGAAGTAAAAATTATTTGATTGAATAACATCATAGAAATTATCAACCAATTCATTGAAATAGGTTATGTGTATTCCAGGTCCTTCTTTATCTATAAAGTCAAAACTAAATACTTTACCCTCTTTAGACACTTTTTGGAAACAATGGATAGGTAATTTTTGTAAGGCTCGACCCTCAATAGACCAAAACTTGTGGTATGGGGTCAGGAGTTTAATGGGAATTATATTATATGAAGAAGTATCTAAAAAAATACGAGTGCTAGACGATGCTATCTATCTAGTTCCTTGTAGTATAGGTACTACAAACCTAATAATATCTCCATTACTTGACACTACATGCAAATTATCAATTAGGATAGACCTGTAAGTATAAAGAAAATACATATTTGGTAATATTTTTTAATGAGATTTTCATAAGTACAATAGAATATAGCAAGATAATTGGCATACATGAAATTGTGGAGTAGCTTGCAAGAGTATTCTTTGATGCAAACAATAGAACCTTTAACAAAAGCCTCTTCCATGACAAGTGTGTTAAATTGTTCTGGTAGGATGGAGAAGTGTGTGTGCACACCATCGAAAAGTTCTATACGATATTTTCTAGTTGCAAAACATTGTTTTTCAATTCAATGTATAGATAGAATTTGAAAACGTGGTTCCATGATAGATATACCATCCATTATCTAATTAATTTCTCCTGTTGTTAGTAATGCTATTTTTGTTACCTATTTAACGGTAGATAGTGTGATGTCAGTAATCAAAAGTATAGCATAAACATTAACACTATATTTCTTATCTACACAATCTTGAAAGAAATGTGTACAAATCATTTTCTTAGAAAAATAACCTATCCAATGTTCAAATGATACAAATTACTCATTTAATGTTCACTCTTAAAATTGTCATTTTGTAAAATAATATCTAGACGGTAATCAAATCTGAAACATTTTTGGAAATATATATAGAATAAAAAAATGTAAATTGACAAAATTTAAGAATCATAGAAAATGCAGAAGTATAAAAATAGTAATTAAAATAACATGTGTTAACAATGCCTTCATAATGAACAAGTTGAAATGTCTTGATGGTCATGAAAATGTATAAATTGAAATCTATATTTAAACGCTTCTGTAAAATATGTCATTGGTTCAGTAAACTATTTGTAGAACAATTCTTATATAGGTTATGATGGGGGTCAAATGAGGCGGTCATACTGAAGAGAAAAACAATAAACTCTTACCAATGAAAATGTCTAACATTGAATGAAATTTAATGCATATTCAACAACTATTAGGTATACAAGGCAAAACTACAAAAATAGCGAGGATGAGTATTAATTGATATGCAATAAATACTCATTGTGAATCATCGAAGTGCTATTTATGTCGGTATTCAAAATACATTCATATTTAAACATAAAAAATGGTGGCGTACATATCTGTAAAAGTAATTACACAGAGATATCAAAACTATATAATATTTATTAGTTGTTAGATCATGACTCAAATGTAATCAGAATCATTTTATACAAAACCATTGAAAAGTCATTAAAATATTAACTGAATCATTCTAGCATGTATTATCTGTAACTAAACTACCATCTAATTCATTTTCAAATTTTGCATTTGCATTATAAAATGCAATGGGATAATAGGGTCGAAAATACATCGTACTGGGACGTGTTTTCAGATGAACCCAGATGAAGGTTAGGCTGCGCTAAATTTTTCAAATTTTCTATGATAAAAAATATATATATAAATTTATAATATTATTAGGAATTCTTACTAATGTACACAATTATAAATGTAAATTGACAATATTATTAGGAACTTTACATTATTGTATTCAATTATATGAAATATAATATTGAATTTGCAGGTGTTGATGTAAGATAGCGATAAATCCAAAAACTGTTATTATGGTTTTTGCATCATTTGTGTACTTTATTTGATTACAAATATTTTAATTGAATGGAATGTTTTGGATTATCTGATGTAGACATAACAAATTAGTAAATATGAAATCGTTTACTTTTTTGTGTTGTGTTATACTTTAATTTTTCTGATTAATTCAATTTTGATATCATAGTGCTTCCCTTTTGTAAACCCGATAAAAACAATGATACTATGCTAAGTTAACCTTGTAATCTGAATAGTATAGTCATTTTAAGTTGTTAATTCCACTCCCCCAATTTTTTAACTGTATATGTTATGGGGGTTGTGAATAGTATCTTTTTTCAGACTTTGGACTCTGTTCCTTACTTATAAATGTTGATTAACTATCTTAATAGAAAAAAAAATAAAAAAAATCGTATGGATTCTATAACATTTTCAAGTTTTCTATGATTGAAAAATATATATATAAATTTACAATATTATTAGTAATTCTTACTAATGTGCTCAATTTTTAATTATAAATTTACAATATTATTAGAATATTTTATTTATTTATTCAATTATAGAAATCGTAATGTGAAATTTGCGGGTGTTGATGTAAGATGGCGATAAATCCAAAAAGGGACGCCTATGGTTTTTGCATTGTTTTTGTAATTTATATGATTGCAAATATTATAATTGAATGGAATGTTTGTGATTATTGGATTTAGATTTAATGAACTAAATCTGAAATTGTTTAGTTTTGTATTCTCCTTGATTATATTTCCTTTTATAAATTTACAATAGTATTAGTTATTATTACTAATGTATTCAATTAATGTATCCAAAAAGGGTTTCTTGTGGTTCTTACATCATTGTTGAACTTTATATGATTGGAAATATTGTAATAAAATGAAATGTTTTGGAATATCAGATTTAGATGTTACTGACTAATTATAAATCTGAAAGTGTTTACTTTTTGTGCTCGACAGGGTTCTTGTTCTTGAAAATATCTTAAGTGTTCCCTAGATACTTATGTTTTTGTGTTACATCATGAACCACTTAATTTTTCATATTTGGATGTGATCTTTTGTCTTTTTTAGTGTTCGTTGAATCTCAGGATGCATTTTTTAGTTCACTTTTCATTAAGAAAACAAGCGATTGTGTTTGGATCTCTGTCTTGTTCCATTTAGTCACCTGATCTCTAGTTATGGATTTCTAGTTACTATTTCTTTCAGCGATCAAGCGACTGTGTATTCTCCTGTTCTCATGATCCTTGGTGGTTTTCTTTAAACATTTAGTGATTGAGCGAATGCAGTGCTCATTCACAAGATCAAATGGTTAAGTCCTCTTGTATTTGGAAATAAAGCAAGTGTCATTGATGTATTTAGTGATAGATGGCGGTCTTTGAATCTCATGGTAGATGGTTGTTATCTCATATTTTCTTGATTTTGGTGCTTAGCATGAAAGTGTTCTGTGATCAACAGAACAATGGGTCTTTCTGATAATCCAGTGTCTTTCCTAGTGTTCGTTGAATCTCAGGATGTATTTATTAAGTCACTTTTCATTGAGCAAAAAAGTGACTATTTTTGGATCTCTATCTTGTTCCCTTTAGTCGCCTGATCTCCAGGTATGCATTGGCCATTAGTGTGTCTTTCAGTGATCAAGTGACTGTGTATTCTCCTATTGTCATGATCCATGGTAGTTTTCTTTAAACATTAAGTAATTGAGAAAATGCAGCAGTCGCTCATTCACTTGATTAAATAGTTAAGTCCTCTGGTATCTAGCGATCAAGCAAGGGCCATTGATGTATTTCTTGATTGATGGTTGTCTTTGAATCTCATGATAGATAGTTGTTATCTCTTATTTGGTTTATTTTGGTGCTTTGCATGAAATTATTCTACGACTAAGCAAATACTACATTCATTTAATCTCCAGGTCAACTATCAACAGAGACATTATACACACGGATTTAGCTATTAGTGACTACTAAATCTGAAAGTGTTTACTTTTTTATCCTCAGAAGGGTTCTTCTTCTTGAAAATTTCTTAAGTGTGCCCTAGATCCTTGCGTTTTAGTGTTACATTATGACCCACTTAAGTATTGAAGTTAGCACGTGGTCTTTTTTCTTTCCTAGTGTTCATTGAATCTTGGGATGTATTTAATAAGTCATTTTTCATTGAGAAAACAAGCGACTATGTTTGAATCTCTTTCTTGTTCTCTTTAGTCGCATGATCATTGGGTATGGATTGGTGGTTAGTGTTTCTTTTAGCGATCAAGAGACTTTGTATTCTCCTATTCTCATCATCCTTGTTAGTTTTCTTTAAACATTAAGTGACTGAGCGGATGCAGTCATCGCTCATTTTCTTGATTAATTAGTTAAGTCCTCTGGTATCTAGTGATTAAGCAAGGACTGTTGATGTATTTCTTGATCGATGGTGGTCTTTGAATCTCATGATAGATGGTATCACATGTTAATATGATTTAGAACAATAGAGAGGGGGGTGAATTAGTTGTTCTCAGGTCCAGAAGTATAAAAAAAACATTAAAAACTTTTCCTTAAATTAGATATAACAACCAAAACCAACTCGGTCATCACTGATTCAATAATAGAAACATATGACATTGTTGCCCACTACCCAGTTTTAACTAACTTGTAAAATACATAAATGTCTAAACCAAAAAATTCATGCAAGCATTGACACTAGGATTTATAGTGGAAACCCAATCTGGGAAAAACCACTTTGTAACATGCTACTATTATTTTCACTCTTCTGAAGTGAGCTCAGTTAAAAGCCAACCCTGTCAAAGGTTACAATACACACTATTAGGTGTGACCCAGTTAAAGCATTTCAATCATCCTATTAAAAGTGAGCCTTGTTATAGGACTTACATACATTCCATTAGAATGCAACCTTGTTCAAAGGATTTAAACATATGACTGTTAGGTCAACCTCTGTTAAAAGGATTTTGACTATTACAATGGTTAGAAAGTAGTAGCAGTATTGATCTGAAAAACATACAACTCACTTTGCAAATATCAGATCCAATTCCATACACAAATGTTGGTTTACTGACTTTGAAACTTTGCCATCTCCATCTCTGATCTGCACAGAACTTTTCTTCAAGAAATCACCACAGTTCTCCTTCAGCCTTTTCTTCTTATACAGTCAGTAACATCTACTGATGTTCCAGCATCCTCTGTTCACCCATGCACACACATACCTAATGCTCAGGATCCCTTAATACTTCCTCAATTAGGTTAACTCATCTTTTGCCACTCAATCTCCTTCATAGATCTTAGAGTTAGGTTAGATTCATTGAATCTACCTGCTTTATGTTCTTCGGCTCCTTTTCTAGAAACATCTCAAATCTCTTAAATATTTACAACAAAACATTTTTGAGTGCATTAAATGCTTTCAAATAATCAATAAATAAAGTCAACATGTTTTACATAATCCAAGAATTCAACAATGTTGGCTCCAAATCTGAATTCTCTTCAAATATAAAAATACTAATGCTCGGTCAATACTCTGATCAACTACTCAGTCTTCATGTAGAAAGCTCGATCATTACTAAAAATATTTCCTTGGCTTAAACTATCTTACTCGGCAATTAACTGATGTTCGGTCGACACTAGAATTTTGTTCGGCATACACTGACTCAGTCGACACTAACATCACTCAGCTTGAACATGATTTCTCTATTTTTTCTCGGTCAAGCCTGCCATTTTAGTCTTCAATCTTACTAAAATAAATAATACATTGTCTCATCATTGTACAACATAGTCAAGTACACTTTGTAGTATCAAGATAACTCAACCTTTCCTTAGGTGCTATTGTTACCAACCTTGCCTATCCCCTTAGCAACACTCAAATAGATATTGTACTTTACTAAGTAGCAACAGTCTTATTAGTTAAGATTTGACATAAAAAACAACACAAAAATTGCTTCAATTGTAGTTTCCAATAATCTCCCTCTTTGGCATTGATGGCAACATGATATGATATCACCTAAATCACATGGATTACCAACCAATCCAAAACTTATCTGTCCATCAAAAAAAAAAAATTTAATATCCTTACCTTCATTCTAATTTAGAATCTATAAGCCTCACTTCTGTGACCGTCAGAAATATCCATATCTCCCTCTATCCTGATCCTTCATTTCAATTCATCATGTCCTTTCTTTTCTTTTTAGTGTCATGTGTTATTATATCATCTCAATTCATCTCCCTCTTTGACAAAAATACCAAAGCAGCAACTAAAACATACATCCATTAGATGTAGATGTTATTTGTGTAGCTCAGTTTTTCTCCCTCTATCATCTTACTTATGACTGATTCCTTATCTTTTCTCTTCTTCACAACTCTAGGCCAGTCCTAAAGTGTGACAATCTTCTACATCAATCTGTCAGATATTCTGTTGTAGCATATTTGATGTAGTGCTCCTAGCATAGCTAGGCAGCCTCAATTAGGGGAAGGACCCCTAATTGACTTCTCAAATAATCATGTGCTTCTTTAGTTAAAGCTTTAGTGAATATGTCTGCTAATTATTCCTTAGTATTGACATATTCCATTCGGACTTCTTTGTCTTGTACCAATTTTCTCAAGTAGTGATACTTGATTGCTATGTGCTTGGTCTTAGTATGCATCACCGGATTCTTAGAAATGTTGATAGCACTTGTGTTGTCACAGAAAATAACAATAGGTTCAGTGATTTCTTCTTTCATTCCTACCAATAATTGTTTTATCCATACCAAATTTGAACAGTTTACTGCAGCAACAACATACTCGGCTTCAACACTAGATTGGGAAATGCAATTTTGTTTCTTTCTCATCTAGGAGACTAATCTCTATCCAAGAAAGAAAGCTTCACCACTAGTACTCTTTCTGTCATCTACATTTCCTTCCCAATCAATATCTGTATATACTCTTAGTTCAAATACTTCATCCTTCTTGTAATGTAGCCCATAGTCAGCAGTCCCTTTCAAGTATCTCATAATTTTTTTTACTACCATCATGTGTGTTTCCTTAGGATTGGCAGAGAACCTTGCCACAATCCCAACAGCTAGTGCAATATCTAGTCTATTATGTACAACATATTGTAATTTCCAATCATGGATCTGTACAAAGTCTGGTTCACTTCTACAGCATCATCATTCTTAGATAACTTTTGTCCAGTAACCATAGGAGTACTTACTAGTCTAGAATCTTCCATCCCAAAAGTTTTCAATATTTCGTTAACATACTTAGTCCGTGTAATGAAAAATCCTTTCTTCATCTGATATACTTGTAAACCAACAAAGAATTTGATCTCACCAAACATGCTCATTTCAAATTCAGTTTGCATTTCATTTGAAAATATTTTACACAAAGCATCTTGTCCACCAAAAATGATATCATCCATGGAAATTTTTTCCAACAGGATACCTTTACCTTCTTCATCTTTCATGTATAGATTGCTTGTGTCATTTTTTCTTGAAAATCCAATCTGTATCAAGTAGTTATGCAATCTCTCATACCATGCTCTAGGAGATTGTTTTAATCCATATAGTGCTTTATTCAGTTTGCATACCATGTGTCTTTTGTTTGGACCAATAAAACCTTCTAGCTATTCTATATAAAATTCTTCTTCTAGTATTCCATTTAAGAATGCAGACTTGACATCCATTTGATAAACCTTGAAATCTTTATAAGCAGCATATGCAAGTAGAGTTCTTACTCCTTCCAGTCTAGCCAAATACCACTCAAAGAACTGAAAAGCATCAAATTTTCTTTTAGAAACATTACATGCATCATCCTGGTATGATCATCAACAAACAAGATAAAATAGCTAGCACCACAGTAACTTTGTACACCCATAGGTCCACAAAGGTTAGTATGAACTAAATCTAAAATGTTATCAGAAGTAAAGGATTTTCTCTTAAAACTTGACTTTGTCATTTTTCCTAACTGACATTCCTTGCACATCACATTCTTAGGTTTCTTCAATCTAGGTAGACCTCTTACTTTCTTCTTCTTACTTATTTCTACCAGATTATCAAAGTTAACATGACATAGCCTCTTATGCCATAACCAAATTTCATCAAGTTGTGCAACCATACATGCTTCTTTAGATATGTCAAGATAGAACAAATTACCTCTAGTTTGTTCTCCACTTCCAATCAGTTCACCAGTTGCATTAAATATTTTAGCTTTCTTGTGATGAAATTCCACTCGGTAACCAGTGTTGTTGAGCTGAGCAACACTTAACAGATTATAATTTAGACCTTCAATCCAATATGCATTTTCACAAGAGATCTTATCAGTCAGTTTAATCAAACCTTTTCCTCTAACAGGACATGGTGCATCATTACCAAATTTTACACTTTTACCTTTATAATGATGTAAGGTCTCAAACTTAGTCTTGTCACCAGTCATGTGATGTGAACAACCACTGTCAATAATCCATTTTTCATTCTTTTTCACATAGGAAATCAATGTATTTTTCTCATCCTCATCAGATTCATCTTTCATTACAATATAGACTACCTCAATTTCAAAATCATCACTATCAGTGTCAGTTTCTTCTTCAGCAATGTAACAAGATTTCTTACCTTTTCCTTTGTAGTCTTTGTACCTTTGGTAGCTTCTGTCATCTATTTTGTCTTTTTATTTTCCATTTCTTTCTTTATCTTTGTCATTCCTATCGGGACATCTAGCAGCTATATGACCAACTTTTTTACATGCAAAACATATAATAGGGAGTTTACCTTTATATTTTCCTTTTCCCCTTCTCAGTCTTCTAGCCATAAGAGCTTCTAGATCTTCAAGTTCATTAGAAGTGTCACTATCACTTTCACTTTCACTTTCACTTTCACTAATGCATCTTTCTTTCTCTTTCTTTGGCTTGTTCATAACTAATTGTGACTTAAAAGTAGATTCAACATTACCAATACTACCAACAGTGAAGTTATTGTAGTTAGAGAGTTCAAAAGCAATCAGCTTGCCAACCAAACTTTCCAAAGTAAGCACATTTGTAGAGTTACATCTAGATTATTGAATAGAAGAGATCTTAATAGCATATATAAGATGCGAAGTTCTAAGTACTTTACCAAATATAGTTTCATCCTCAATAGTCCCACTTGCTCCTCTAATAGCATTCACAACTTCTTTTATTGTACCACAATATTGTGCAATGTTCTCACCTTCTTCCATTCTCATTTCATCAAACTTACCTCTGAGACTCTCAGCCTTATCTTTTAGTACATTTATGTCACCACCATAGATCTGTGCAAGAGTGTTCCACATCTCCTTAGCACTTGTGCAATCCTTAATGTCCTCAAATTCTGGATAGCTTAGGGCAGATGCAATTTATAGCATTGTCTGATTATGTTCTTGCTTAGCTCTCATTTCTTCGACAGTCAAAGGTGTGATAGGTAAGACATAGTCATTCTCAATGTAGTACTTTATAGAATCACCAATACCGGCCAGATGCAACTTCATCAAACTTTTTCATGCAGGGAAATTTTCCTTATTTAGCTTCGGTACCTCCTTCTTATACATCTTGATCATTTTCTTCAAGCCCCTTTAAACTTGATTTCTGTAAATACCAATAATAAGAAACACAACTCCGATACTAATTTTTAATATGATTTAGAACAACAAAGAGGGGGGTGAATCAGTTGCTCTCAGGTCCAGATGTATAAAACAAACTTCAAAAACTTTTCCTTAAATTAGATCTAACAACCAAAACCAACTCAGTCATCACTGATTCAATAATAGAAACATATAACATTTTAGACCACTACCCAACTGCAACTAACTTGTAAAACATAGAAATGTCTAAACCAAAAAATTCACACAAGCATTGACACTAGGATTTATAGTGGAAACCCAATCTGGGAAAAACCACTTTGTAACATGCTACTATTATTTTCACTCTTCTGAAGTGAGCTCAGTTAAAAGCCAACCCTGTCAAAGGTTACAATACACACTATTAGGTGTGACCCGGTTAAAGGATTTCAATCACCCTGTTAAAAGTGAGCCTTATTATAGGACTTAGATACATTCCATTAGAATGCAACCTTGTTCAAAGGATTTAAACATATGACTGTTAGGTCAACCTCTGTTAAAAGGATTTTGACTATTACAATGGTTAGAAAGTAGCAGCAGTATTGATCTGAAAAAAATACAACTCACTTTGCAAATATCAGATCCAATTCCATACACAAATGTTGGTTTACTGACTTTGAAACTTTTCCATCTCCATCTTTGATTACTCAAAACTTTTCTTCAAGCAATCACCACACTTCTCCTTTAGCCTTTTCTGCTTATACAACCAATAACATCTACTGATATTCCAGCATCCTTTGTTCACCCCATGCACACACATACCTAATGCTCAGGTTCCCTTAATACTTTCTCAATTAGGTTAACTCATCTTTTGATGCTCAATCTCCTTCGTAGATCTTAGGGTTAGGTCAGATTCATTGAGTCTACCCGCTTTATGTTCTTCAGCTCCTTTTTTAGAAACATCTCAAATCTCTTAAAGATTTTCAATAAAACATTTTTCAGTGCATTAAATGCTTTCAAACAATCAATAAATAAAGTCAACATGTTTTACATAATCCAAGAATTCAATAATATTGGCTCCAAATTTGAATTCTCTTCAAATATAAAAATACTGATGCTCGGTCAATACTGTGATCAACTACTCAATCTTAATGTAGAAAGCTCAGTCATTACTAAAAATGTTTCCTCAGCTTAAACTGTCTTACTTGGTAATTAATTGATGTTCAATCGACACTAAAATTTTTCTCAGCATACACTGACTCGGTCGACACTAACATCACTCAGCTTGAACATAATTTCTGTATTTTTGCTCGGTCAAGCCTACTAGTTTAGTCTTCAATCTTACTAAGATAAACAATACATTGTCTCATCATTGTACAACATAGTCAAGTACACTTTTTAGTATCAAGATAACTCAACCTTTCCTTAGGTGCTATTGTTACCAACCTTGCCTATCCCCTTAGCAACACTCAAATAGATATAGTACTTTACTCAATAGAAAAAGTCTTATTAGTTAAGATTTGACATCAATGAAAACACAACAATTGCTTCAATTGCAATTTCTAACATCACATGGTAGGTGTAAAGAGGTGATCCAAAAGTGACCAAAAGACGGGCTACACGGAATCATGTTATCTTGACAACTGTCGTGACTTCTGAAAAACTTAAAATTAATCCTGGTTTGATTAGATGGCTAAATTGAATGTTATCTTCAACACATTTATTGCTACATAAATTGGGGTTTGAACACCATATTTCACAAACAGTCCTTGATTTGTTAAATCCTTACCCACAGTTACTTTTGAGGGTCTTATCATGAAAACAATGTTTACGAAATTTTTAGAAAGTTTAAATCTACAAATGTATATTTATGTAAATTTTTTTAATGTAAATATCAATGGTAGCAAACAGTTCAATCATCTTGCA
The DNA here is from genome assembly GCA_027943335.1 of Chamaecyparis obtusa. Classification (NCBI taxonomy): domain Eukaryota; kingdom Viridiplantae; phylum Streptophyta; class Pinopsida; order Cupressales; family Cupressaceae; genus Chamaecyparis; species Chamaecyparis obtusa. The sequence continues at coordinate 49,477 of BSBK01007827.1, read as the reverse complement.
CACCTATCCATCAATAACAACCACCAATGTGATTAGCCCAGGAGGATGCATTTCATATAAGAAATGCCCAAAATGTACCTGATAACTTCATCAATTGAAAGAACATGTTGACAATCTATATTTCCTATCCAAATGGAAAGCATATGGATATTATGTAAGTTTAGTCAATCATCATTATGAGTTGTTGTATGTTTAGGTTCACCCTTATTTATATGTGTTAGATGTGATGTTTCTTCTGTGGTCCATGGAGCTTTATAACGACATACAACAACATCACTTTTCCTTCTTAAACATGTATGCAGAGAACATTTTGTGTGATGTTGAACATTATTTCTTGAAGAGAATTGGAATGGATGCCTTGATTTCTTTGTTCTATGATTTGTGGATTCAATGCAAATACATATTGGTCTATGTAATCTAATGCATTCTTCACTAAAAGATCATTATCCCATTCCAAATTTTGAATATTTGGTGCATGCGGTAACCAGATGAATCCATGAAAATGTGGAGAACATCTATTTTTCCATTCAAACCTGATATATATTTAAGTCAGTAAATATAAGATGAAATTTCATACAAATGAATAACATTTTAAGTAGATTGTTTACATATACCGATAGTCAGTTGCTCCAAGAATTTTCTCCAAAACTTCCTCTCAAAATGTAGTGAATCTATGATGCATATACACAACTATCAAATGAGGATTTTGAATAATATTTTATATTTTCCATCTTGTAGCCATAGATGGATTTGTTTGTGTACTAGATGGCATGACATTGTGTAAATCAGGCCATTTGGTATCTGTAACACTAAGGGTAAAGAAAAGTGTAGGACAACCAACTTGAATAACCATGTCTATTAGTTCTGCTCTTCATTGATTCCAAAAATATTTTGTTCCCCATATAGAAGACCCAAATCTCATCAACCAATCTTCCAATTTATCATCAAGTACTTCTAGTAACCTTTGACAAATATCTACAATTGTTACAGGTAAAGATCCATCCAATTGTTTGTGAATAAAAATAGATGATGTGGCCTGGCTTCAATGACACATGATAATATTCAATATAAAGTACCAAAATCTTGAATGCTGCCCAAATCTGTTATCATAGTACCGTAGAAGGTGAAGAGAATAATCATGGAGTTTGACTTCTTTGATACATGGTTGTTTGAATGTAGACATTTGTTTGGGAAACAAATTTGGGAATGCCATTACAAATAAACCTTCAATTGTGTATTCATTTATAGGAGAAGGTGAGATGGGAGTCCATGCAATAGATTTTGTTGTTTGACCTTCACCCAAATGCAATAAAGAGTGCATCTCTTCCATTTATTTACGTGGTGCAGGAAGATTGCAAACAAATGAACTGTTAAATTCTACACTCTCATCAAATGCATTTTCTTCTATCACATCTAAAATGGACGAGTTGTCTTCAAATGGATGAGTATTTTCCACTACATTAAAAAGAAGGTCTGAAATATTAGTAGATTGTAAGGCCAATGATGCTAGAGAATTCTCATCTAATTGTACATCCCTATAGTATGAGTCATTCAATTTTTTATATTTCAATGCTTCATAAACATGACATCTACTAACATAAAAACCATACTTTTGATTACCTATACTCTCTTTGTTAACAATGATTATATCCAATGCATTTATTCATCTAGGCAACAATGTTGTGATAGTGGAAACATCTTGAGGAAAACAAATAGTGTGACCGCTATATTTTAGTTGACCACCTTTTTCATATGTAACTTGCAAGACATCACTTATTTTCTCTATCAGCATCTGTTCAATTTGTGTTAATATTTTCAAACAAAATGGTTGTTCACCTGGATCTATATTGTTCCAGTTTTGAGAAGTGATTGCCATCTTTTTCAGAATTGCATCTATAGCATATTAAATTTTCATCTCACATTCGTATTTTAATTCCAGGGTATCTTTCCATACATATTGAACACTTTCTACAATTTGAAATAGCTTCTATCTTTGTACGGAATTATTTTCGGGCATTATAATAATTTTGACAGAAAGGTGAACTAATAATATGGTCAACTATATTCATGGATGTTGTATGTTCTTCATTGGAATCAAGCATTTCAATGTGTAATAAGGAAGGATTTTGAATAATAGAATTTGTTAGGGGATATGAATTTGGAAGCTGAAATGTTTGTAATTGAGGTGATGTGTCGAAACAAAGTAGATTGGATGCAGATAATGCAAGTTCAATATTTTGACAGGCTTCTCATCTTTTTTTGTTAATAATTATTTTTCTTGCATGATATCTTGCTCCCTGCATCTCATTTTTGTGATTGTGCTTAGCTTCTCTTTGATTATTTGCATCATCCATGATTGCGTACATAATCATCTCTATATATCTAAGATATTTAAAAATCATAAAGTTAAAAACAATATTGAGATATGGAAATGTAATCTAAAAAATGTAATGGTAAAATTGGAAATATTGGTTGCTTATACTCTTTATGCATTATGTATTGATATAAAGTAAATGCAGAATTATTACACAATATATATAACATAAATATAAAAATATAACATATAGTGATATTAAACAATATAATATATATATTAAACAAAATTTAGTACACATCTACTATATTGTTTCAATAGATATGAAAACATTTATGTATTGCATAGTATGAATATGACACATTATATTCTCGAGTATACATATATACAAAAACATGTGAATATATATGTTGAATGTTATAGGTAAAGTATGGTCTTAAGCAAGCTTCAAAGCTAGAACAACTATGCTTTGAGTTTCTTGACCGCCCAAAAAAGATGTTTTGATACTTAGATCAAATACAAATTGGGATTTGTAAATATTATCCAAAACTTGTTTATCTACAACAGGTTCAACAAGCAGTAGCTGAAAATCTTCTGCAGGAACACCCAACAAAGCATTTGCATGGCCTTCAAAGGCACTAACATTATGAAGTTCCCCTGATGGGTTTTGCAAATCCATATTAAGCATGTAGGTGAAATCACATACTGGGATATGAACACAATATTTTGGACATTCATATGTTCCTATATGATTCTGAGTAACTCTTTTTTTACATTTTTTTGCATCCACCATTCATGGACATGAAAGATAATAAAATTTATCCAAATCAAGTCTGCATATTTTTTTTGTTACAAATACATGAATCATGGAATGAAAGTCTTTTTTACACATGGAAGACATCGTCTGTGGATTTGTAAATCTTGGAACTATTTTTGGCTCTTTAGTCAAAGAAATCAAAGATTGATCTTCTCTTATTTCTATACACCATGTCAACAAAGAAGTAGCCTCAATTAAATTTGGATTGATAACAACACTAATTGAGAAAAAAATATCCAAGAACTTACCAAACCATGAAAGCAAACAACCAGATTTAATTAATAGAATAGTTGTTTTACTTTCCCTAAATAAATTAAGGATTTGTTTTCCTTCATTTTCACAATGATGACCACACAGAGTCACATTAATAGAGTAGCCAGAGATATCTTTGATTCTTGTATTACATTTTTTTATTTCAGCACCATTTTTTTTCCTAAAGGTTCTTGCAAGATTGATAGAAACTACAATTACAATCACATCTACAAGGGAATCAATAGGAAAAGTTTTGATAGATTCAATGCTTTTGAAATGGTAATCATGTTCAGGAATTGTAGATTGGACACATGTTGAAGGTATGCTTTTTGAATAACCATGAAGAACTATTTCAAAAGGATTGGTAGAACTACTAAATTTGGTGTTTGCAACTTTTATAGACCTATTAGAAATGAAGTAAAAATTATTTGATTGAATAGCATCATAGAAATCATCAACCAATTCTTTGAAATAGGTTATATGTATTCTAGATCTTTCTTTATCTTTAAAGTAAAAAAAGAATACTTTACCCTCTTTAGACACTTTTTGGAAACAATGGATAGGTGATTTTTGTAAGACTCGACCCTCAATAGACCAAAACTTGTGGTATGGGGTCAAGAGTTTAATGGGAGCTATATTAGATAAAGAAGCATCTAAAATAGTATGAGTTCTAGACGATGCTATATTTGTATTTCCTTGTAGTATAGGTATTGGATACCCAATAATGTCTCCATTATTTGACACTACATGCAAATTATCAATCAGGATAGCCCTGCAAGTATAAACAAAATACATATTTAGTAAGATTTTTTAATGGGATTGTCATAAGTACAATAGAATATAGCAAGATAACTGGCATACATGAAATTTTGGAGTATCTTGCAAGAGTATTCTTTGATGCAAATAATAGAACCTTTAACTAAATCCTCTTCCACTACAAGTATGTTAAATTGTTTCGGTAGGAGGGAAAAGTGTGTTTGCACATCATCAGAAAGTTCTATATAATATTTTCTAGTTTCACGATATTTGTATTCAATACAATGTATAGAAATAATTTGAAAACATGGTTCCATGATAGATATACCATCCATTATCTGACTAATTTCTCTCATTGTTAGTAAGGCCATTTTCGTTACCTATTTAATCGGAGGTAGTGTGATATCAATAATCAAAAGGATAGCATAAACATTAGCACTATATTTCTTATCTATGCAATCTTGAAAGAAATGTGTACAGATCATTTTTTGAGACCAATAACCTATCCAATGTTCAAATGATACAAATTAATCATTTAACATTCACTTTTAAAATTGTCATTTTGTAAAATAATATCTACACTATAATCAAATCTGAAACATTTTTGGAAATATATGCAGAATAAAAAAATGTAAATTGACAAAATTTAAGAATCGTAGAAAATGCAGAAGTATAAAAAATGTAATTAAAAGAACTTGCGTTAAGAATGCCTTCATAATGAACAAGTTGAAATGTCTTGATGGTCACGAAAATGTATAAATTGAAATCTATATAAATGCTTCTGTAAAATATGTCGTTGGTTCAGTAAACTATTTGTAGAAGAATTCTTATATAGGCTATAATGGCAGTCAAATGAGGCGGTCATACTGAAGAGAAAAAGAGTAAACTCTTACCAATGAAAACATCTAACATTGAATGCAATTTAATGCATATTCAACTGTTGTCATGTATACAAGGCAAAACTGCAAAAATAATGAGGATGAGTATTAATTGATATGCAATAAATACTCATTGTGAATCATCGAAGTGTTATTTATGTCGATATTCAAAAGGAATTCATATTTAAACATAACAAATGGTGGCATACATATCTGTAAAAGTAATTACATAGAGATATCAAAACTATATAATATTTATTAGTTGTTAGATCATGACAGAAATGCAATTGGAATCATTTTATACAGAACCATTGAAAAGTCATTAAATTATCAACTAAATCATTCTAGCATGTATTATCTATATCTAAAATACCATCTCATTCATTTTTGAGTTTTGCATTTGCATTATAAAACGTAATGGGATAATAGGGCCAGAAATAAATCGTACTGGGACATGTTTTTAGATGAACCTAGATGTCGGTTGGGCCATGCTAATGTTTTTGAATTTTCTATGATTGAAAAATATATATAAATTTATAATATTTCTAGGAATTATTACTAATGTACACAATTATAAATTTTGAATTGACAATATTATTAGGATCTTTATATTATTGTATTCAATTATATGAAATATAATATTGAATTTGTGGGTGTTGATGTAAGATAGCGATAAATCTGAAAATGGTTATTATGGTTTTTGCATCATTTGTGTACTTTATTCGATTGCAAATATTTTAATTGAATGGAATGTTTTGGATTATTGGATGTAGACATAACAAATTAGTAAATCTAAAATCATTTACTTTTTTGTGTTGTGTTATACTTTAATTTTTCTTATTAATTCAATTTTGATATCATAGTGCTTCCTTTTTGTAAACCTGATAAAAACAATGATACTATGCTAAGTTAACCTTGTAATCCAAATAGTATAGTCATTTTAAGTTGTTAATTCCACTCCCCCAATTTTTTAACTGTATATGATATGGAGGTTGTGAATAGTATCTTTTTTCAGACTATGGACTCTGTTCCTTACTTATAAATGTTGATTAACTACCTTAATATAAAAAAATATAAAATAAATCATATGGATTCTGTAACATTTTTGAGTTTTCTATGATTAAAAAAAATATATAATAATTTACAATATTATTAGTAATTTTTTTTTTAAAGAAAAAGTGTACTAGCCACCATATATATATTTATAAATACTCTTATTGAAAGGCTCATCCGGGAAAGAATCAGGAAAGAAAACCCATAATCCTCATCAATACATCTATTAGAGGAGATCCTTGAATTAGAATTTTCCAACCAAAAAGATAATGTCATGTACAAACAAAGTTTCTATCTAGCAAGACTCAAAATATTTCCAAAAAACCCAAAATGAGTATCTCCACTACGGACTGTCATTCCTCCATAACTACAGAATCTAGCACCATAGCATTATTCCTCCATATTGATAGTATTAGCATGAGAAGGGACCCAAGAATCTTCCCAACCATCTGGAGGGCCAGATGAAACCAAAGAGTCCCACCTATCATTATCAGATTTCCAATGTTGAGTTAACTAATATGTTGAAGATGTTGGCATCTCTAGCATAGTCACTGACTATTATTAGTAATTCTTACTAATGTGCTCAATTTTTAATTATAAAATTATAATATTATTTTAATATTTTATTTATTTATTAAATCATAGAAATTGTAATATTAAATTTGTGGGTGTTGATGTAAGATGTTGATAAATACTTATGTTTCCATGTTACGTCATGAACCACTTAAGTTTTCATATTTGGACGTGGTCTTGTTTCTTTCGCAGTGTTCGCTGAATCTCAAGATGTATTTGTTAAGTCACTTTTCATTGAGCAAACAAGCGACTGTGTTTGGATCTTTGTCTTGTTCTATTTAGTTGCCTCATCTCCAGTTATGGATTTCTAGTTACTATTTCTTTCAATGATCAAGCGACTATGTATTCTCCTATTCTCATGATCCTTGACGGTTTTCTTTAAACATTTAGTGATAGAGTGAATGCAACACTCATTCATGAGATTAAATGGTTAAGTCCTCTGGTATCTGGAAATCAAGTGAGCGTCATTGATGTATTTAGTGATCGATGGTTGTCTTTGAATCTCATGATAGATGGTTGTTATCTCTTATTCGCTTGATTTTGGTGCTTAGCATGAAATTATTCTGTGATCAATTGAATAGTGAGTTCGCTTAACCTCTAGGTCTGGCAGTTAGTGTGTCTTTTTGATAATCTAGCATATTTCCTACTATTTGCTAAATCTCGGGATGTATTTGTTAAGTCACTTTTCATTGAGTGAACAAGCGAATGTGTTTAGATCTTTGTCTTGTTCCCTTTAGTTGCCTGATCTCCAGGTATGCATTGGTAGTTAGTGTGTTTTTCAGCAATCAAGCGACATTGTATTCTCTTGTTCTCATGATTTGTGGCTGTTTTCTTTAAACATTAAGAGACTGAGAAAATGCAGCAGTTGATCATTCACTTGATTAAATAGTTAAGTCCTCTGGTATCTGGCGATCAAGCAAGGGCCGTTGATATATTTCTTTATCGATGGTGGTCTTTGAATCTCATGATAGATGGTTGTTATCTCTTATTCACTTCATTTTGGTGCTTAACATGAAAGTATTCTACAATCAAGAGAATACTATGTTTGCCTAATCTCCAGGTCAATAGTCAATAGAGACATCATTAAACGCATAGATTTAGTTGTTAGTGACTACTAAATTTGAAATTGTTTACTTTTTTGTCCTTGAGAGGGTTCTTCTTCTTGAAAATGTCTTAAGTGTGTCCTAGATCCTTATGTTTCCGTGTTACATTGTGACCCACTTAAGTTTTGATGTTTGCACGTGGTCTTTTTTCTTTCCTAGTGTTTGTTGAATCTCAGGATGTATTTAATAAGTCACTTTTCATTGAGAATGGATTGGCGGTTAGTGTTTCTTTCAGCGATCAAGTGACTTTGTATTCTCATGTTGTCATCATCCTTGGTAGTTTTCTTTAAACATTAAGTGACTAAGAAAATGTAGCGGTTGCTCATTCACTTGATTAATTAGTTAAGTCCTCTGGTATTTGGTTATCAAGCAAGGGCCATTGATGTATTTCTTGATCGATGGCAATCTTTGAATCTCATGATAGATGGAATCACATGGTAGGTGTAAAGTGGTGAGCCAAAAATGACCGAAAGATAGGCTACATGGAACCATGTTATCGTGACAACTGTCGTGACTAATGAAAACTTAAAATTAATCCTGGTTTGATTAGATGGCTAAATGGACCGTTATCTTCAACACATTTATTGCTACGTAAACTAGGATTTGAACCCCAAATTTCACAAACAATCCCTAATTTGTTAAAGCCTTACCCACAGTTACTTTTGAGGGTCTTATCATGAAAACAATGTTTATGAAAATTATAAAAAGTTTAAATATGCAAATATGTATTTATGTAAAAAAATTTAATGTAAATATCAATGGAAGCAAACTGTTCAATCGTCTTGAACGTCTTGCAAACATTCTTACTAATGTGCTCAATTTTTAACTCTAAATTTACAAATTTATTAGAATATTTTTTTATTTATTCAATTATCAAAATTGTAATATTGAATTCGTGGGTGTTGATGTAAGATGGCAATAAATCCGAAAAGGGATGTCTATGGTTTTTTCATTATTTTTGTAGTTTATATGATTGCAAATATTATAATTGAATGGAATGTTTGTGATTATTAGATTTATATTTAATGAACTACTTTATCTGAAATCGTTTACTTTTGTATTCTCCTTGATTGTATTTGTTTTATAAATTTACAATATTGTTAGTTATTATTACTAATGTATTCAATTAATGTATCTGAAAAGGGTTTCCTATGGTTCTTGCATCATTGTTGAACTTTATATGATTGGAAATATTGTAATAAAATAGAATGTTTTGGATTATTGGATTTAGATGTTATTGACCACTAAATCTGAAAGTGTTTACTTTTTGTTCTCAACAAGGTTCTTGTTCTTGAAAATGTCTTAAGTATGCCCTAGATACTTATGTTTCCATGTTACATCATGAACCACTTAAGTTTTCATATTTGGATGTGGTCTTTTGTCTTTCATAGTGTTCGTTGAATCTTGAGATGTATTTGTTAAGTCACTTTTCATTGAGTGAGCAAGTGACTATGTTTGGATCTCTATCTTGTTTTGTTTAGTTGCCTGATCTCTAGTTATGGATTGTCAATTAATGTTTCTTTCAGTGATCAAGCGACTATGTATTCTCCTATTCTCATGATCCTTGGTAGGTTTCTTTAAATATTCAGTGATAGAGCGAATGTAGCACTCATTCACAAGATTAAATGGTTAAGTCCTCTGGTATCTGGCGATCAAGTGACTTTCATTGATGTATTTATTCATCGATGGTGGTCTTTGAATCTCATGATAGATGGTTGTTATCTCTTATTCTCTTGATTTGGTGCTTAGCATGAAAGTATTTTGTGATCAATCGAATAGTGTGTTTTCTTAACCTCCAGGTCTGGCGATTAGTGTCTTTCCAATAATCCAACATCTTTCCTAGTGTTTGTTGAATCTCAGGATGTATTTGTTGAGTCATTTTTCATTGAGTGAACAAGTGACTATGTTTGGATCTATATCTTGTTCCCTTTAGTCGTCTGATCTCCAGGTATGCATTGGTGGTTAGTGTGTCTTTCAGTGATTAAGCGGCTATTTATTCTCCTATTCTCATGATTCATGGTGATTTTCTTTAAACATTAAGCGACTGAGTGAATGTAGTGGTCACTCATTCACTTGATTAAATAGTTAAGTCCTTTGGTATCAAGCAAGGGTCGTTGATGTATTTCTTGATTGATGGTGGTCTTTGAATTGCATGATAGATGGTTGTTATCTCTTATTCACTTGATTTTAGCGCTTAGCATGAAAGTATTCTGTGATCAAGAGAATACTATTTTTTCTCAATCTCTAGGTCAACAATCAATGGAGACATCATTACATGCATGGATTTAGTTGTTACTGACTACTAAATCTAAAATTGTTTACTTTTTTGTCCTCGGGAGGAGTCTTCTTGAAAATGTCTTAAGATTTCCCTAGATCATTATGTTTCCAAGTTACGTTATGACCCACTTATGTTTTGATGTTTGCACATGCTCTTTTGTCTTTCCTAGTGTTCACTGAATCTCAGGATGTATTTAATAAGACACTTTTCATTGAGTGAACAAGTGACTATGTTTGAATTTTTTTCTTATTCCCTTTAGTGGCCTAATCCCTAGGTATGGATTGGTGCTTAGTGTTTCTTTCAGTGATCAAGCGAATTTGTATTCTCATGTTCTCATAATCCTAGGTGGTTTTCTTTAAACATTAAGTGACTAAGAGAATGCAACAGTCGCTCATTCACTTGATTAATTAGTTAAGTCTTTTGGTATCTGGATATCAAGAAAGGGTCGTTGATGTGTTTCTTGATCGATGGTGGTCTTTGAATCTCATGATAGATGGTATCACATCGTAGGTGTAAAGTGGTGAGCCAAAAGTGACTGGAAGATAGGCTACACAGAATCATGTTATCTTGAAAACTATCGTGACTGTTGAAAAACTTAAAATTAATCCTGGTTCGATTAGACGGCTAAATGGAATGTTATCTTCAACACATTTATTGCTACATAAACTGGGGTTTGAACACCAAATTTCACAAACAATCCCTAATTTGTTAAAGCCTTACCCATAGTTACTTTTGAGGGTCTTATCATGAAAATAATGTTTACAAAAATTATAAAAAGTTTAAATCTGCAAATATATATTTATGTAAAAAGTTTTAATGTAAATATCAATGGCAACAAATAGTTCAATCATCTTGCACACGTATCCATCAATGAAAAACAACAATGTAATTGGCCTAGGAGGATGTATTTCATATAAGAAATGTCTTCAATGTAAAACACTACATTCAAAATAACGCAACAGATCTTGCTAGATCTCACAATAGAATATTTTACGCATCGGGTGGTAAACATTGTGAACATTATTAAGTACAATATCTAGCAAGATCTATTGCTTTGAAGTTAGTTTTGTTTAAAAACCAGGCATTGAGGAATGGCCACATAGAGAAACCCTAATATGGGCTATATTGAACACATGGCCAATCTATTGCATTTATAAGAAAATACATATTGAATGTCAAGTGTATTGGTCATCAAAGTTAGATACACCATTAACGGTGGTCTCAGATGAGAAGCTTGCATGTGAAGTTCATGGGTGTCGACAATATAAGGTTGGTTGTCATAATTAATTTATCGCATCTAACCTCCCCTATAAATTAATTGTTACCTTATTTTTCTACATGGATAATGATGAACATTAATAGGAAAGGGTTGCATAAAGGTACATTCATTTAAAGCTACTTTTCAGGTGATGTAGATTAACATTTTATTATGTCATTCATATCAATTTTTTTATTGTACTCTAAGTATTGATCACATTTCAAATTTTCAAATTCATAATTGATCATTACATTGTGCATACCAACTAAATGTAATATACAAATGTTCTTTCATATTTCATCTTTCATGTCAAAATAGAGTACAAAAGGTAGAATAGAAAGATATGATAGAGGTATGAGTAGGGTCCCATGCATTGCCTTGAAGAGTTGTCTACATCTAGGGGCTAGCAGGTTCACTGTCCAAGTCTTCATGTATCATGTCCTAGGTTTTTGAGGTTTGTCCTACATCATGGAAGAAATTAAATATGTTAGATCCAATTGGATCTAAGAAATGCATAAGCCAAAGCATCATACAACAATCAAACTTTTAGAGCTACACATCTGTTTGGTATTTCAGTGCAATAAGAAAATGTGCATACACATAAAATGAAAAGTAGTATTAAGGGGACATAATTTTATGAAACATCTTACTATTAATGTTCATCATTATGCATGCTTTTGTTATATAAACTAGATATCTAAATCAAAGGGACTTAGTGTTTATATCTGAGAAACCTTTCTCAAAACAACATGATACATTAGGGTAGTGAACATACCAGTTGACCAATACTAATGCATAAATGTCATCAAATAGGGCATTGCCATAAATAGATCTTCCAATCATGTTCACTAACCTAATATAATGTATTTGATTTGATGTTGTTTTAAAGATTGTCAGAGTAAATAGAGAAGATGCAGTGCTCAAACAAACTGTGTATTCCATACCACAGTCAAAAGAAGTTGCACTAAAAAGATGCAAAGTATCAAATTCAAGGTCATAGAAATGTGTTTATGGGTGTCACAAGCCCATGCTCAAACCTCATAAATAAATTTCATTGTTGGAGTTTCATCTATTTTAAAATTAGTTGTGCATGTACAGAAAAGAAAGACAATAATGTCTTGATTACAGTGAAAGATGCTACAGTAAATGTTCAAATAATGATAACTTATGTACAGTTATAATGAATATGCTTTGATGATAACATGTATATGCAAACATGGATAGAGAGAGTGATAACCATGGTCTGTCTTCATAGAGGAAAATCATTTCAAAAAATGGAGAAGGACCAAACAACAATGTTGTCATATTATAAGATTCATGTTTGAATTATAGTACTGAAGAAATGCTTTAGAAGTTGCATTGTTAAAGTTTCATTTTGATATTCACTGAGTGTGTTCATGGGAGTCACGAGCCTATGCTTGAACCCCATGAAAAACTACTCTTACAAAAATTTCAAGCTAGGGTTTCTTTTCATTTATTAAAAAGGAATCAGTTGGGGAGCATATTACTGTCATTCCAGCTAGATAAAAGACTAGGTAGAATAAACATAGTCAACATCTTATAAAGTATTGGTCACTATGTTTCTATTGAAGGAATGGATCAAAGCATACTAGTGATGATTTCTCTCGGTTGGGTATAGTATAAGGCTGAGCTACTATCAACACCAAACACCATTATAAGTCCCAAGGTTGACAAGTAAAGTTAATCGGGTACAATAAAACTGAGTTATGGTGCACTGGTGTTTATCTTTAAAAAACCAAAGATAGTTGGGTACAATGCAAAAGACCATGTTGGAGATTGGTGACAAAATGTGGAGTGTTAGAAAACAACTCCAGCTTGATATGCTAGCAAGGAAATCAAGCACTGGGATTGTATGGATTTGGATTAGTAAATGAAACAACTATCATTGTGTCGACAATTAATAGAGTCAAAAACACAAACATCACATAAAAATGATTGGTGGATATCATGCATAATCCAAGATTCAACTGGAAACAACAAATAGCTCCAACATTTGAACCAAACAGAAGCAAGCAAAAATTCCAAAATCTATGCAAGAGAAAGGGAGTGTGATCTTAGCTAACAACATGTTCTAGTCAAGCAAAGCAAAGAGGAGTAATTTCAGTTTTATTTCACAATATATTCAAAAGTTAACAACAAGCAAGAAATAGAAAAGCCCTAAATTTACTCAAGGAAAGGGAAACTCAACCTCAAGACAAATGTTCAAGTTTAAACAAAAAAAAGAAGAGTTACTTATCTGCAGTTAAAGCCAAGGTCCTTTTTTACAAGTTGTAGTTGAGGCTGAGTCCTTACATCAAGTTGGCTCTTGACATTCACCTCTTTAGCACATCAAAACCCGTGTGAAAACATCAACAGTTCTAGCTCGTGCTTCAAGTTCTTAGCCAGAGTGGTACTTAAAATCAAGCTAACTAGCAATCATAGCTCGAGTGTCAAAGCTTGAGTTTCCTTGGAAGCCCATGTACTTCTAGTCACAACCTCAAGGCCGAGCTCAAGTTCCTTGCTATCAAAAGTCATGCTTCCAGATCTGTAAGCTTCAATTTTACTATTACCAAGAGCTTGAGATCAAACTATAAAATCAAGTTCCAGATCTTGAAACTTGAGCTCTTGGTTTAAAATAACAGGTCATAATCATAGTCACGAGCTCGAGTTCATAGCCTGAGATCTTCCAGTTAAACCCAAGTCACAAAATGCAAGCTGAGCTTCATGGTCGAGGCTCCAATCATAGTTCTATGAAAAGCCCAATATAATGACAACCAATGATCTCCTGATGAGATTAAACATAGAGATGGACTAGATTGCAGGTTGGAGTTCATCTTCAGGATTATGCCATGAATAAGGGTTTACTTTCTTAGTTTTCCCAAAATGCCAAAACAACTCAAAAACCAAAATAATGCCAAGTTGAGATAGAGTTTGGAGTCTGCTGGTAGAGAATATTTAATGCCATTAATGACTGTAGTCATTTCCAGCCAGAGCCTTAAGATTGCATATGTCACCTCACTTACCACAGAGATATTTCATAGGTGGTGAATTAAATGGTGGTCATGTTGACCCTTTGTTATTTCTAATAGCTTAGTCTTAGGTTTTTTTGTCTAAGTTTTAATTTTTACATAGGCTTGGTGTTATATTGAGTTTATCTCAATTATTTATTGTAAATGTTGGTATATTTGTTAAAAGATATTTATCTTTAAAAACCAACACTAGGGAGCTAGATTAGTGGCTTGTATATGCTTAGTTTTAGGAGCTTATTGTATCATATTAAAATAGAAGCACTTCCATGGTAAGAATGTTTAGCCCTCTAAGTAAGTGGTTTGGGGTCATGTTGAATGCCTTGAATGGGTACTTGACTTGGATCTAGATTTTTCCCTGTTCTGTCCCATTTTCCACTTCTTCCTGGCATAATTCTTCCATCCTAAATTCAGAACCTGGGATTCTTAACCTCAGGGTCAAGGTTGAATTCTTAGGTTAAGGTCGATCTTGACCCTAACCTAGGTCAAGGATGACCTTGACCTTGACCTAGGTCAAGGTCGACCTCGTCCTTGACCCTAGGGTCCGGTATCCTTGGGGTTAGCTTCCGATTTCAGGATTTCATCAAAATCTTGTATTTTCCCTCTTTGGGGCCACTATTTCTTAGATTAAGTGTCAAATTCTCAAATTAATATTTGAGGTGGACCTTTCTCTATATTTGTATAGGAGTATGTGCAAGATCATGGTATGCCAAACTAGGCCCTTAACTAGCAATAAAAATTCACAAAATCAAGTTTAGGCAAGTTGACATAAAAATTTGAACAAGTTAAAAATATTATATAAAAATTATGTAAGAAGAGAATCTGTAGAAAATTGAATCTAGTTTCTAAGATACTAGGCCTTTTTTGAAAAACAATTATTCTATATGTTGAAACTTTCAAATTTAAATGTAGTAGTACAAAAATTTGATGAAAAAAATAAGAAGTAGGTGTATGTCTGACCACCTTAAACACAATCAAATGATAATTTTTTTTTACAAGATTCTAGATATAAGTAGTAGACTTGTGTCTGGATGTGACACATATTTTTTTGTAATTTTTTTCCAAGTAAATAATTAATTATGATTTTTCTTCTATGACTTTTCTAGAATACAAAAACTCTTATGTCTGACCACGTTAACTTAGTCTAAATTTTATCAAATTGATTTTTATTTTTTCTTGTAGTAGGAAAATCATAGAATGTGACACATGTTTTGGATTTCAAAAATATTATACAGTTTGAAAGTTATAGTTGTTTTTCAATAAGTTTATCAATCAAGACTAGAAATATAGCAAGTAGGTGTATGTCTGACCACATTAAACAGAATCAAATGATAACATTTTTTTATAAGATTATAGATAAAAGTAGTAGACTCGTGTCCATATGTGATGTATATTTTTTAAATTTTTTTTAAAAGTAAATAATTGATTAGGATTTTTATGCTACAAATTTTCCTGAACATAAAAATTCTCCTGTCTGACCACCTTAACTTAGTCTAAACTTCATCAAATTGAAAGAATTACTTATTATTATGGTATTAGGTGAAGCATAGAATGTGATGTATATTTAAGATTTTAAAAATGTTATACTTTTTGAAAGTTATAGGTTTTTTACAAAGAGTCTATCAATCAGGACATCTTTTTCACATTGCCACTTTTTAGCATACCATGATCATGCACATACCCATAGGATTCCGAATTTATTATTGGAGATTAGCCTTTCTTGAGTTTTGTGCCTAATGCTCAAATTAACTTTGGGGTTGGCCTTACCTCAAATTTTGTGACAAGGCTCTTAAATAATTGTTTTTATTTCTATATTAAGGGTGGTCCCCTCCTAGAGTTTTGTGTCAAGACTTTAATTTAATTTCCTCTCCATGTGCACCTCTCTAGAGTTTTGTGCCATGGGCCCTTAATTATTATTTTCTATGAGGACCCTCTTGTTCCCTAGATCACTATAAAAGGGAGCCTTCCTCTCTCATTTTATCCATCACACATCTCATCTCACAATCTCTCAAGCTCTCAAGAAAGAAGATCAATATTTCAAGCATTCAAGCATTCAAGCCTTCAAGAATTCAAGATCCAATTCATCAAGGAGATCCATTAGTAGCTATTGAAGGATTCAAGCTCTATGGAGCTCTCTTGTTGAAGATTCCTCCATTTCCATTCAAGCCTCTTCCTAATTAAAGATCTATTCAAGATTGGTGTTGAAGATCTAAAGAAAATTGATTGGAGACATCCTACATTCAATTATACATTCATTTGGAACATCCATGCTTGTGGATTCAAGGATTCGAATCCTCCACAAGGGTTTTCAACATAAGCAAGGTGAATTGTTTAATTTACTTTGTTTATCTCCGCAATTTCAATTCAATTTCAAGGTTAATTCCTAAATTGGGGTTTGACTAAGGAAAACCCCTTCCCCTCAACAAACAAAACCATTTTTCTTGTAGGTAAAAGTGTGGGATGGTGAATTAAAGTGCAGATCTGGATACCATTTTTGCTGAACTTCTAAGATCCACGAACATAATTTCTATTGGAGTAGTTGGGTCAAGGACAACCTTTAGTGAGGGGCAGGATCCTGTCATGGGGTAAGGCCTTGCCCCACTATATGGGTCAAGAATGACCTACCCTCAGATCAAAAAAATATTTCTGGGTTTTGTAGATCTCATAGTTTCAGTTCATCATGGCAAAAATCAACAGTTTTTGAGATCATTTGACAGGGTTTTCAGCTAATTGTTTTTTAGAGGTAGATACTTTTATTTCTTAATCTCAATATTAATCATCTATATTTACTTTTCATATCAATACAATTTTGTATAAGTGTAAAATATTAGCTTTGGGTCTCTTTTATGTGCAAACCATTGTTCTAGGACCTCATCCACACTTTTACCTTATACATTTTGGTGAACCCAACATGCTTACCCTCCTTTCTTTTTGTGGATTTAGATGCTCTATTGTGTTAGATCTTCCTTTGAATTTCCTTGTGTGTTCACCTTTATTATACATTTTGGTGAACCTGACACACTTACCCCTTTCTTTTGTGGATTTAGATGGCCTATTATGTTAGATCTCCCTTTGCATTATCTAGTGTGTTCACTTTTATCTTATACATTTTGGTGAACCTGCAATAGACAACTCTTTCTTTACATATTCATACATGATGATGACTCTTTTTTTACAACACACTCCCCTTATGTAGACATTTTAGTGAAAGAAGATGATATTATAGATGCTTTACCTCCATTTGAGATTCATTCTAGTAATGAGGCATTAGTGGAGAATGATATAAATTCCCTTAATGCTCTCCCTTTTAGTGATGATCCTATAGAGAATCAAGATCCTACCTCATCTCCTCCTAGGATGTCCTCTTTTCTTCCTTCTTGTGAATCTATTTGCAGTGTTGAGACAACTACCATGGTTTATCCCAAACCCTTGTTGACTGTCAAAGGTTGTCCTTGCATGACTATCAAAGGTAAACCTATGGAGTCTTTAGAGTCTTTCAATGATCAAGATTTGATAGCTCACACATATCATACAAGGAATAATCCTCAACCTAATCTAGTGGTTTCTACTTCTTTACCACCTTCTCAACCTATTCTTCGTCCTCCACCCTGTCTTCCTAGCAAGGAGTATGATTTGATAAACCAATTGCAAAATACTCCTGCCAAGATTTCTTTATGGGAGCTTCAAACTTCACCTACCTACTATGAAGCTTTGCAAAAAGCTCTGGCAACTCTTCCCACTCCACCTCCTAATCAAGAGAACATCAATAACTTCTTACAATGCATCCATGCTACCCCGAGTCCTCCTGATATTGTTTTTACTCAAAAGGATTTACCTTCTAAAGAAGTTCACAATTAGTATGATGCTTTTATGGTTGTTGTTTCTATCAATAAAAGTATCATTCGTAGGACCTTGATTGATAATGGATCTAGGATTAATGTTTGTAGCATGGACATGCTAAAAGTGATTAACGTCGATCTTTCAACTATTCAACCTGACAATGTTCCTATATGTGGCTTTGATAACATTGCTAAGAACACTTTAGGCATCATTACCTTACCTATCAAAGTAGGACCGATCATCCTAAATACACTTATTCATGTTATGCCTATACCTCTCAATTATAACCTTCTTTTGGGTAGACCTTGGTTGCATGAGATGCATGTTGTTCCTTGCAGCCTTCATCGTAAAGTCAAGTTTATATATAACAATGGGATGTATACACTTCATGCAGATGATGCACCTAATCCTTGTCTTAATATTCAAACCCAAACTACCTCTACTCCTAATAATAAACCTTCTACCTCTAATGCTCTTCCTAATGATGATTGGGGAACCTTGGATTTTAATCCTACTTTTATTGGAGAGTATAAGGTTGATGATCTTGATTTTATGAAGCAACAAAGAGAATTTGAACAATGAGTTTTTACTTCTAAAGCCTTTCATATTAACTTTGTCACTTCTTCTACCCACATTGAATCTGTCAGACCTACTAATGATGACATAGTGACTAGTGAAGTTCCATTGACTTCTTTTGATATGGCTTCTCATTATGGTCCTGTTTATCATTTCCTAGTTCAACAAGGATTTGATAGTCAAGAACGTGGTAAGAATAAATAGGGAATTCAAATGCCCTTACACACTGGGGGGCATGAACATTCTTATGGATTGGGATTTAATCCTCAACAACAAATCAATGTTAACAACATCTCAAATAACACTTCAAAACATGATGAAACTATGAAGGAATTTGACCAGGAAGTTCTTTTGCCTAAACTCCTTCTTGCTAAGATGATTACTAAACCTAAACACAACAAGAAACGTAGTCCACACATGAAGACCCTTCCTTTTTGTTTGTATCATAGATTTCATGATCACTCTACT
This sequence comes from Chamaecyparis obtusa, assembly GCA_027943335.1. NCBI lineage: Eukaryota > Viridiplantae > Streptophyta > Pinopsida > Cupressales > Cupressaceae > Chamaecyparis > Chamaecyparis obtusa. The sequence continues at coordinate 30,285 of BSBK01007827.1, read as the reverse complement.
AATGAATGTCAAGTTTTACATTATAAGATTAGGCAACTCATTGATAGTAAGGTTATTTATATATCATGTCGCAATGAGTTGTATTTCAATCTTGTTTTCTTTAAATAACATTTATGTTCCTATTATGGAGCTCCACATTATGTAAACAATGTTAGCCTAATCCTTGGGAGCTCATTGTCTTGCATAGTGTTGTGAGCAATATAATAGGTCCCCTTCCATCTTTGTTCCTGTGCTTGGGGGAAAGGATGTCATCTCCTTCATTTCTATCTTTCTGGGATTCACCTGTTTCCTCGGTTAAGCAGTATTTATCTATTATGTGATATCCAATCATAAATGAAAATTTTGGTTTGCATTGAGGATCTTTGTCCTTGATCACAACCTATTTCATTGTTTGACATTGGGTTTCCATGGTTCATAAATCTCTCACCGTGGAAACTAAACAATGTGCTATCACTTACAAGGGTTACTCTTTCACTTCTTGCATGATATCTCTTTGCATTCGTCCCTTCCATGGCCTCATAGGAGTCGTGACCTTCTTGGCTTGGATTGGGTGTTGTATGTGGATATTTTCATGATGTTGAAGAAGGCTTTATCCTTGTTCTTTTCTTTCCTTAACATGTCAAAATAGTATGTTTTTTCCATATTAAGGAGGGGGGCATATATACAGCCTCCCTCATTCTATATTATGTATTTTTGTTCTAACCTTTTATTTTGTAGCATGCTAAATCTCAGAAGGTAATGCACATAAGTTGCTAAATCCTAAAATACATGCATTTTCAATATGCTAAATCTTCCAAAGGTAACGCACATAAGTTGCTAAATCCTAAGGAGACACGCATTTCATGTTCATAGTGATACAATAAGGTGGATCTATGGGCATTCCAAAAGCCATTAGAAGACACACTACATACATGAAAAAAGCTGCTTGAAGGTGCACAACTTTATGGGGTGACTATCAAGTGCTTTCTTGGTGGGCCATGCTATCCTTTTGTGGTTCACAGTGAGATACACACATCTTACTAGGTGAGTTAGCCACTCCTCTCTCTCCTTTTCTCTCTTTTCTCTAGTGATGTCTCTCTTATTGCAATCTTGGAGTTGATGAAAAATTGAGTCTCTGGGGGCTTGAGGATTCCTTTTTCCCTTTGATTTCAATAAGATTATCTTTTTCATTGTGATCTCCTTTACCAAGAGTTTGCATCGAGTCCATACTCTTGCTAAAGTGGGGGCTTAATGTATCGTCTTAAAATGGAAGCACTTCCATGGTAAGAACATTTAGCCCTCTGAGTAAGTGGTTTGGGGTCATGTTGAATGCCTTGAATGCGTACTTGACTTGGATCTAGCTTTTTCCCTATTCTGCCCCATTTTCCACTTCTTCTTGGCATAATTCTTCCATCCTGAATTGAGAACCTGTGATTCTTAACCTCAAGGTCAAGGTTGACCTCTTACGTTAAGGTCGACCTCAACCCTAACCTAGGTCAAGGATGACCTCAACCCTGACCTAGGTCAAGTTTGACCTTGTCCTTGACCCTAGGTTCTAGGATCCTCAGGGTTAGCTTTCGGTTTCAGGATTTCATCAAAATCTTGTCTTTTCCTTCTTTGGGGCCACTATTTCTCGGATTAAGGGGCCACTATTTATTATTGGAGATTAGCCTTTCTTGAGTTTTTTGATTGGCCTTACCTCGAATTTTGTGACAAGGATCTTAAATAATTATTTTTATTTCTATATTAAGGGTGGTCCCCTCCTAGATTTTTGTTTCAAGACTTTAATCTAATTTCCTCTCCATGTGCACCTCTCTAGAGTTTTGTGCCTTGGGCCCTTAATTATTTTTTTCTATGAGGCCCCTCTTGTGCCCTAGATCACTATAAAAGGGATCCTTCCTCTCTCATTTTATCCATCACACATCTCATCTCACAATATCTCAAGCTCTCAAGCAAGAAAATCAATCTTTCAAGCATTCAAGCATTCAAGATCCAATAAATCAAGGAGATCCATTAGTAGCCATTGAAGGATTCAAGCTCTATGGAGCTCTCTTGTTGAAGATTCATCCATTTCCATTCAAGCCTCTTCCTAATTAAAGATCCATTCAAGATTGGTGTTGAAGATCTAAAGACAATTTATTGGAGACATCCTACATTCAATTCTACATTCATTTGGAGCATCCATGCTTGTGGATTCAAGGATTCGAATCCTCCACAAGGGTTTTCAACATAAGCAAGGTGAATTGTTTCATTTACTTTGTTTATCTCTACAATTTCAATTCAATTTCAAGGTTAATTCCTAAATTGGGGTTTGACTAAGGAAAACCCCTTCCCCCCAACAAACAAAACCATTTTTCTGGTAGGTATACGAGTGGGATGAAAAATTAAAGTGCAGATTTGGATACCCTTTTTGCTGAACTTCGAAGACCCGCAAACAAAATTTTCATCGGAGTAGTTGGGTTAAGGATGACCTTCAATGAGGGGAAAGATCCTACCCCAGGGTAAGGTCTTTCCCCGCTATCTAGTTCAAGGATGACCTACCCTCATATTAGAATAAGATTTTTGGGTTTTGTAGATCTTGCAGTTTCAGCCTACAAGGTTAGAAATCAACAGTTTCTGAGATCATTTGATAGGGTTTTCAGCTGATTCTTTTTTAGAGGTAAATACCTTTGTTTCTTAATCTCAATATTAATCATCTATATTTACTTTTCATACCAATACAATTTCATATAAGTGTAAAATATTGGCTTTGGGGTCTCTTTTATGTGCAAACCATTGTTATAGGACCTCATCCACACTTTTACCTTATACACTTATTTAGTAGCAATGTTTCTAGGATTGAGGTTAGGTTTTATTGTCAATATTTTGGGAACTAATTGAGAGTGATACTTGTAACTTGGGGCTATTTTGTAGCAATTTTTTAGAATTTTTAGGGCTAAATTAGGGGGGCCTAGATTTTAAAATTCAGCCTTAGGAGGGCATATAACCAAAGGGGATTTTCATTTTTAGGGGTTTGGAATCGTGGAAAAGGAAGGCTTAGTGAACATTTTCATTCCTTTGTCCCCTTTTTTGCACTTTTGTAACCATTTTCAGAGTTTTAAATGAAATATAGCAGGTCATTCAAATTTGCATCAATTTATGAGTTTAGCAACAATCCTAATCCTCTATTCTACATTTGAGTGTTTTATGTTTTGTATAACCAAGTTAAGTGAGTTATTTTCAACTCCTTTTTGGGTTATCAAAATCAGACCTTTTGTAGAATCTATATGTTTGTTGACAAATTTTCATTATTCGTGGTTTTTACCCTAATAATGATTTTTAGTCAGCCTATATGTTGAATTGCGAATGTCAATGCATCTCAATAGTTTGTAATTGTGGATGCTAGTTTGAAGATCCTGATAAGTTTGGATCAAGTTTTGGTGTATCACCACATTTCCTTTTAGTTTTAAGTTATCTTTTTCCCTTTCCTCATTCAAGTTTCAGTTAGGAGGTGATATTTCCAAATCCAATAGGAACTGGCCTAGAATCCAGAGACTCCTTCTTAATCAAAGTCCACCCACAACTCGAGAAGGTTTCTATTGTTAGGATGAAATATTGGAGAACCTTAATGCCTGAGCTAGGGTGATATTTTAAAACCTAAACATTAATTATCAAATTGTTTTGAATCTCCCCCCATAATATAGAAATAATAGATCCTCGCATTAACCCTTCTTAGGTAAGCATTAAGATAGTTTTTATGTCTCCTTCCAATCAAAAAAATCTATCCTTGGCGCTTTGCTCTCTTTTCATTTCTGCAAGTATTTTCATCTGTAGCACTCCACTTTCACTTTTCTCATCAAATGATGGTGCTTACAACTCCTCACCCTTGGCTCTAATACCATGTTTAGAAACCAAGCATAGAGGAAAGACCATAGAGATAAACCCAAATATGGGCCCTACTAAGCACAAGCCCAATCCATTTCATTTATAAGAAAATACATAATAAATGTCAAGTGTAATGTTGATCAAAGTTAGATGCAACATTAATGGTGGTTAGTGATGAGAAGTTTACACATGAAGCTCATGGGTGTTTGGAGCCTCCACTTGGTCTGTGCCGCAATATACAGTTGGTTTTCATAATTAATTTATCACATCCAACAACTCTGGGTCTAGGTTATTTTGTGATATTTCTATCAAGATTCAACTATGTAGTTTTTGGGTCAAACAAATCGACCCATGTTTCATGAGTATTTGTTCACATGAACCCATCTCTCATGAGAATGAAATGAACACTTAGCACTCATTGGATCTAGGTGATGCTCATAGAGGTGAAGCACTGAGACTTCCCAAGAGGTTACCCATCCTAGTACTAGTCCATCTCGAGCTCGCTTAACTATGAAGTTTCCTCCATGGTTAAACCCACTCTTCTTGCAACCCCATTTGCAAAACCTTTTCCAGGTGTTGTGGCTTATGAACCATTCATTATAAATCCCCTTAATCTCATCAATTGATAAGTAGGAGATATTTTCCACAATAAGTCAAATTATGATTTTTCTATCAGGATTCAACTATGTAGTTTTTGGGTCAAACTCTTTAACCCATGTTTCATGAGTAGCGGTTCACATGAACCCATCTCTCATATGATTGAAAGGAATACTTAGCACTCATTAGATTTAGGTGATGCTCATAGAGGTGAAGCACCAGGACTTCCAAGAGGTCACCCATCCCAATTGTTGGCATTAAGCAGTATTGCCACTAGTGACAACACTTATTTGCATTCTGGATGTAAACCGAGCAAACAGTGTAAACCGAGCAGACAGTGCAAACCGAGCAGACAGTGTAAACCGAGCAGACAGTGCAAACCGAGCAGACAGTGTAAACCGAGTAGACAGTGTAAACCGAGTAGACAGTGCAAACCGAGCAGACAGTGCAAACCGAGCAGACAGTGCAAACCGAGCAAGTTAGTACAAACCGATCAGGATAATGAAAACCGAGTAACATCTTGTCTACCGAGTCACCAATGCTTACCGAGTTCAATACCTACCGAGTGATCAGTATGAACCGTGCCTTCACTTCTACCGAGTGCATGACGATGCCAAGTAATGCAGTGGACACCGAGTACCAGAAAGTCACCGAGTCAGTGTGAAGGAACTGAGTAATCATATTTGGGCCGACTTAGTAGCACTTATGTTTATTTGTCAAGCCGACTGTGCAATTGTAATTGTAATTAATTGTTTGAGACCTGTATATAAACAATGATGTAGAAATAAAAGAGACATGCACAAGTAATGAAATATATGATATAGAATATATAAAAGAGTAACAAAGGCAGAAATAAGCGAATTGCAGAAGGCTTCAGAAGTATAAGATACAGAAAAGACAAATTCATCACAGAAGGTGATCAGTACATCAGCGAATCTCATTCAGCAATCCAGTTGCAAAGCAGAGATCTACTGTTTCATTCTAACAGGTGAATCAGTACTAAATCCTTTAACCGGGTAGACTTAACAGTCTTTGTATAAATCTCTTTACCGAGTGCATACTTCACTGTATGTTTGTAAATCCTTTAACAAGGTGGATTTAGCAAATCCTTATTGCTCCTAACAGGGCAGATCATCAGAAGTGATCAAATTGTAAGCCTTAACCGGCCAACTTTATTCTGCAGTATTAAAGAATTGTGGGTTTCATCCCCACCCCAGTTTTACTTTCTTTTGGAAGGTTTCTGGGTAACCAAATCTATGTGTCATTATTGTGAATGCTTTTAAGTTTCATGCTTTCTGTATGCAAAGGTTAAAAGTAAAATACATGTTAAAATTAGAAGAAAATTTGGAGTTACTGATTCACCCCTCCCCTCTCAGTAACTTGGTTAATTCCTGAATATTTCCAACAATTGGTATCAGAGCTGCATTGGTTCTCAAGACAAAGCTTAACTAGCTTGAGAAAAGATCCAGGACAATGGAGGTATTCAAACTGAACAAGGTGATTGAAAATGAAAAGCTAGATCTGGAAATGGCCATAGCTAAACTCAAAGAAGCAAAAGAACATCTTTCCGAATCCCTAAGAAGAAGGAAGGAACTTGAAAATCAGATGAATGATCATAATTACATTGAAGAAAAGATTGAAGATCTTCTTCCCTCAAATAACTCAGATGAAGCAAACAATGCTATCAAAGAACTCCTAGAAAAGAATGGGTCTCTGCAGGAAGAAGTGAGAAAATTGAAAAGAGAACAAGAACTACACTCTACAAGATTCTGTGAGATCTTGGAATAGAAAAACAAGTTGAAAGATGAATTAGATGAAAGAAACATTGAAGTCCAAAACAAAACCCTTCAGCTAGAAAACCTAATTGATCAGATCTCTCATACAAATGAAGAAATTCTAAATCTAAGTTCAGAAATAGAAAACACAAAAGAAGAACTAAGATCTGAAAAGGAAATCAATCTAAGATTGATGGATGACCTAAATGCTGAAAAAAAAATCAATGAAGGAATGCTGAAAAGTCAAGAAGACTTGAATCAGCTGTATGAATGAAATCTTCATAGGCAAAAAGGAAAAGCAGGACTTGGATACAAAGAAGAAGGTGAATCCTCTAAGCAAGGTACTAAAAGAAATCAAAAACCTACTTGTAATCATTGTGGTAAAATAGGACATACTTCAAATAAATGTTGGAACAATGAAAAAGCAGAATTCAATGGAAAATGTTATAGCTGCAATCAACCTGGTCATAAAGCAAATGAATGCAGGGAAAAACCTAGATTCAGAGGTAATTGTCACAAGTGCAACAAACAAGGTCACAAGGCATCCGAGTGCAGATCCAAGATATTTAATCCAGCAGAACAAATTGTGAAAGCAATGTTTGGATGGGACTACAACGCCTGGTGTAGATGTCATTACTGTGGAGAATATGGACACATTGGCATGAATTGCATAAAACATCATCTAAGGAAAAGAGATACTACCATAAGATGTTTCAAATGCACTAAACTCGGTCACATAGCTAGAAACTGCATGAATGCCAGTGAAATTGAAGAAGGAAAGAAGAATGAAGCAACTAAGGTCAGGAAACAGGTCAGACAAAAATGGATTCCTAAAGCTACCGAGCAATCCAGTCCAAGTAATGGAATGGATGGCTCTACCGACTCAGATTGAATTTCCAAGGAAGCACTGGAACTGTACTCTCATAGATCAATCTCAAACAGTTCCAGAACCAAAATTAAAAGAAAAGTCTAAATCAGCATGCAAGATGCAGTGAGATCACAGCAAGGCCGGTATAGTCTTCACCGAGCAAGGTCGGTATAGTCTTCACCGAGCGAGGTCGGAGCATTATGAATTCTTGAGTTCACCGAGTTGCGAAGTCTTTTCCGAGCAATTAATTCTTGGTGGGTGACAGTCTGTCAGAATTCCTACCCTAATTTGAAATGAGCATTAATGACAGAATTGTAAACAAAAGCAAGTAATCGAACTCATTCTTCACCACGAAACTTTAAGCACTTTGAGAGCAGAAAACTTCAAGGGCAACCCGGCGATTTAATACTCTTGCGAAAGGAATTTTCTGTGAGCTACCATGGCATCATCCAACACCTCAGCGAAGAAAGGATCAGACATGTTAGTCCAAGGGGAGTGGAAAGCACCAGATTTTAAGATCGTGCCCACAGTTGCAACCGCCCTAGATCCGAACGGAGCTCAATCTCAGATTCCTCCTAAGGTACTGCTTATCAACGATATCCGTAATCATTTTAACTGTTCTATTCAAGAAATGGGAAACCTAGAACTAGACATTGTGCGTGAGGAACTATGTGTGGATGGTACTTTGAAACCCGAGCACAAACATCTGGAAGATAAGGGTTTAGTCCACATTGCACATCTTCCTCAAAACTTTCGAGATAAATGGGTTAGGTACATTCTCAGCTGAGTACACGATGGCAAGATTTGGCTTGAGCAACCTATTGAGATCACAAGGAAAATGATTCATCAAGTTACCGGTCTTCCCATGTTGAACAAAGCGAAAACTACCAAAACCCTAGGTCGGACGGAACTAGAGAAGAAAACCCTAGCCGAGTGGGATGGTAGAGGCATGAAGGTTAGCAGCATTACCGATGCCGAACTGAAGTTTGGTACACATATCATTGCACACAAGATTTACAGTTCTAGTCGACAGAACAGTGTCTCATGTGAAGCTGTTGACCTAGCATACAAAGTGGTCAAAAACAACTTGACATTTGACCTAGCAGACTTATTGTTGAAACAGTTCAACAAGAACATGGAAAGCATCAAAACTTCCAAAAACAATCCATGTAAGTTTGGATCCTTGATAGTCTGTTTATTCTTCTATGTTTAGAAATTCTTCCCTTCAAAAGGAAAAGTTGTATGGAGAAAAGATGTGCCTGTACTTTATGAAATTAATGAATACATCGCAGAAATGGGTGAAAACTTTGAAAGCATCATGGATAATTATTTTGAGTCTTTCAAAGAGAAAATGAATGACAGATTCTGGATTCCACAGAAGTTGGTGGAAGATTACAAAGATGACATCTGTTTTATGGTAGATTGTGATAATGTGTATATTCAAGCAGTTAAACCAAGAACTGTGTATGCAAAACCTCTTCCTTATGAGGTAAATATTGATGAAACCAAGAACATTATTGAAGCACTTCTAAATCAGCCTGTCAATCCCAACGCCCCATATTTTGGAACATATGATGAAGCTAAGATGAGAATTGAACTAAGCATAAAGCTTCCACAGGCGGTGAACAAAGGAAAGAAAAGAATAGCTAAAATGCAAATGATAACCGAGGAGAAAGAAGAAATAGGTGAAAAAGAAGAGGAAAAGGATGAGAAAACAGAGGAACCAGAACCTGCAAAGAAGAAAGGAAAAGTTTTTATCACTAAGGCATCTGAGCCTCCCACTGCTGTGTTCACAAGAAGAAATACAAGAGGAAAGACAGAAAAGGCAGATAAGGACATAGTATTCAAAAGGCCTCCTCTAACCCTTCAAGAAAAGCTCAAACTCTTCAGAGATGGATCAGGATCTAGAGTAAGTAACATAAAATCCTTGAGATATGAAACCAGATCGGAAGCAGAGTAGAAGGAAATAGAAGATGCTGTTGTTGAGAAGATGGGATAGTGGAAATACTCTCCTGAAGAAATCACCCCACAGGTTCCAGCAGTTCTATTGAATCCGATAAGAATGAGATGGAGCAATGCAAGCCAAACTGTAATAGACATATTTGATCAAAACCTAAGACAGTTGATGCCGAGCCTGAAAAATGATGAAGTAAAGAAGGCACTAAAAGAGAATGAAAACAAGATGACACTGAAGTTCAATACTTGTTTGATTTTGATCAACAATATTGAATCGATTGTGAAGGCTGCAAAAGCCACATGGAAGAACATTTACCACCTTCACCAACCGAGCATTGAAACTGTAATAATAAAGGATATTGAAGATGACAGTGACGAGCAAGAAGAAGACACCGAGGTAGATGATACTGTAAGGATAGCAGCAAAAGTCATTGCATCCCTTCCTACCTCTCCAGTGAAAGTCTCTACATCCAGCCCAGAGACACCTTCAAGCATGGTTGTGATAACTTCCACATTTGTCCAATCATCCCTAGCAACATCAGAGGCAGCTACCATTTCTTCTACCGAGCTGCAGTCTCCTGTACCAGTAAGTTTTCCAGCTTTTGAATCATCAAGTGTAAATATTGTAAGTTCTCCAGTAGAAAGTATACCAGTATCAATAGCCAGCCCTATTTTATCTACTATCACTACTACAAGAGCATTAAGTACAGATAAGCCTAAGGCTCTACCGAGTATAAAATTTTTGGGTAAAAATATAGTTGAGGATAGAGACCTAGACGAAGAGATAGAGATTCCTACACTAGATTTTGCAAATCTCTCAGCAGACCAGATGCAGAGTATAGGTGAGATCCTCCAAAGGAAAGCAAAACAAAAGAAGCTTAAGGAGGAGAGAGACAAGGAGTATCAAATCATCAAGGATGCTAAGGACATTTTGTCTGATGCATTAGGCATTAAAGTAGACTCCTCCCAGCATGTTTTGTTACAATTGGCAGAAGCAGTTGAGAAATACAATGAGGACTCATCCGGGATAGAAAAGTTAGTTGAAAGAGCCGAGAAGAGATTCAACAATAAAGTGCTTGAGCACATTGCTCAGCACATAGCTATTAACCAAGTGGAATTGTCTTCAGTTTTGTCTAACACAGAGTCTATTTATTCGAATGCTACCTCTCTTTTGGCCAGACTATGCAATTTTGCCGAGTTCACAAAGGATGTCAAAGATAAAATGAATAAAATGGATAAGGATATGAAGATTAGCATACAGAAGCTGCAACTTGAACCAAGTTCAAGCTCTGCTCATCACATGAAAATTTCACATTTATCCAATATGCAGTCTGATCTATTGAAAGAAGACTCAAGGATCCGGTCCACACTGCTAGACATCCAACACATGATCCTTCCCATCATGAATACAATGTATAAGCACATTGAACACTCCAGAACATTGATTCATGACAATCAGTTCTCCATAGCAGATCACATGATTGAACTCTCTGCAGAAATCCAAATTGCCACACAAACATGTAAGATTCTGCAAGAAAGTTGGGACAGAACCCTGGCACTAATAATGAAGGTACATTCTGATTTCTTATCAAATTTTGGATTCTCTCTGTAAATAAATTGTATATGCACCTTTGGCATTATCATCAAAAAGGGGGAGATATGTATAGAAGGAGAGATATGTACACTGTATAGATTTGTATAAGAAACAGTTAGCACATTGAAAGGGGGAGACAATGTATTAAGCCCTATAACAAAGACAAATTTTGAAAAATCAAAATAAAACTCAGCATGATTCGGTGTATATAAATTTTGGCCAATAAGTGTTTTTGTCACTAATGCCAAAGGGGGAGATTGTTGGCATTAAGCAGTATTGCCACTAGTGACAACACTTATTTGCATTCTGGATGTAAACCGAGCAAACAGTGTAAACCGAGCAGACAGTGCAAACCAAGCAGACAGTGCAAACCGAGCAGACAGTGTAAACTGAGCAGACAGTGCAAACCGAGCAGACAGTGTAAACCGAGCAGACAGTGTAAACCAAGCAGACAGTCTAAACCGAGCAGACAGTGCAAACCGAGCAGACAGTGCAAACCGAGCAGACAGTGCAAACCGAGCAGACAGTGCAAACCGAGCAGACAGTGCAAACCGAGCAAGTTAGTACAAACCGATCAGGACAATGAAAACCGAGTAACATCTTGTCTACCGAGTCACCAATGCTTACCGAGTTCAATACCTACTGAGTGATCAGTATGAACCGTGCCTTCACTTCTACCGAGTACATGATGATGCCGAGTAATGCAGTGGACGCCGAGTACCAGAAAGTCACCGAGTCAGTGTGAAGGAACCGAGTAATCATATTTGGGCCGACTTAGTAGCACTTATGTTTATTTGTCAAGCCGACTGTGCAATTGTAATTGTAATTAATTGTTTGAGACCTGTATATAAACAATGATGTAGAAATAAAAGAGACATGCACAAGTAATGAAATATATGATATAGAATATATAAAAGAGTAACAAATGCAGAAATAAGCGAATTGCAGAAGGCTTCAGAAGTATAAGATACAGCAAAGACAAATTCATCACAGAAGGTGATCAGTACATCAGCGAATCTCATTCAGCAATCCAGTTGCAAAGCAGAGATCTACTGTTTCATTCTAACAGGTGAATCAGTACTAAATCCTTTAACCGGGTAGACTTAACAGTCTTTGTATAAATCTCTTTACCGAGTGCATACTTCACTGTATGTTTGTAAATCCTTTAACAAGGTGGATTTAGCAAATCCTTATTGCTCCTAATAGGGCAGATCATCAGAAGTGATCAAATTGTAAGCCTTAACCGGCCAACTTTATTCTGCAGTATTAAATCTTTGTGGGTTTCATCCCCACCCCAGTTTTACTTTCTTTTGGAAGGTTACTGGGTAACCAAATCTATGTGTCATTATTGTGAATGCTTTTAAGTTTCATGCTTTCTGTATGCAAAGGTTAAAAGTAAAATACATGTTAAAATTAGAAGAAAATTTGGAGTTACTGATTCACCCCTCCCCTCTCAGTAACTTGGTTAATTCCTGAATATTTCCAACAATTGGTATCAGAGCTGCATTGGTTCTCAAGACAAAGCTTAACTAGCTTGAGCAAAGATCCAGGACAATGGAGGTATTCAAACTGAACAAGGTGATTGAAAATGAAAAGCTAGATCTGGAAATGGCCATAGCTAAACTCAAAGAAGCAAAAGAACATCTTTCCCAATCCCTAAGAAGAAGGAAGGAACTTGCAAATCAGATGAATGATCAGAATTAAATTGAAGAAAAGATTGAAGATCTTCTTCCCTCAAATAACTCAGATGAAGCAAACAATGCTATCAAAGAACTCCTAGAAAAGAATGGGTCTCTGCAGGAAGAAGTGAGAAAATTGAAAAGAGAACAAGAACTACACTCTACAAGATTCTGTGAGATCTTGGAACAGAAAAACAAGTTGAAAGATGAATTAGATGAAAGAAACATTGAAGTCCAAAACAAAACCCTTCAGCTAGAAAACCTAATTGATCAGATCTCTCATACAAATGAAGAAATTCTAAATCTAAGTTCAGAAATAGAAAACACAAAAGAAGAACTAAGATCTGAATAGGAAATCAATCTAAGATTGATGGATGACCTAAATGCTGAAAAACAAATCAATGAAGGAATGCTGAAAAGTCAAGAAGACTTGAATCAGCTGTATGAACGAAATCTTCATAGGCAAAAAGGAAAAGTAGGACTTGGATACAAAGAAGAAGGTGAATCCTCTAAGCAAGGTACTAAAAGAAATCAAAAACCTACTTGTAATCATTGTGGTAAAATAGGACATACTTCAAATAAATGTTGGAACAATGAAAAAGCAGAATTCAATGGAAAATGTTATAGCTGCAATCAACCTGGTCATAAAGCAAATGAATGCAGGAAAAAACCTAGATTCAGAGGTAATTGTCACAAGTGCAACAAACAAGGTCACAAGGCATCCGAGTGCAGATCCAAGATATTTAATCCAGCAGAACAAATTGTGAAAGCAATGTTTGGATGGGACTACAACACCTGGTGTAGATGTCATTACTGTGGAGAATATGGACACATTGGCATGAATTGCATAAAACATCATCTAAGGAAAAGAGATACTACCATAAGATGTTTCAAATGCACCAAACTCGGTCACATAGCCAGAAACTGCATGAATGCCAGTGAAATTGAAGAAGGAAAGAAGAATGAAGCAACTAAGGTCAGGAAACAGGTCAGACAAAAATGGATTCCTAAAGCTACCGAGCAATCCAGTCCAAGTAATGGAATGGATGGCTCTACCGACTCAGATTGAATTTCCAAGGAAGCACTGGAACTGTACTCTCATAGATCAATCTCAAACAGTTCCAGAACCGAAATTAAAAGAAAAGTCTAAATCAGCATGCAAGATGCAGTGAGATCACAGCAAGGTCGGTATAGTCTTCACCGAGAAAGGTCGGTATAGTCTTCACCGAGCGAGGTCGGAGCATTATGAATTCTTGAGTTCACCGAGTTGCGAAGTCTTTTCCGAGCAATTAATTCTTGGTGGGTGACAGTCTGTCAGAATTCCTACCCTAATTTGAAATGAGCATTAATGACAGAATTGTAAACAAAAGCAAGTAATCGAACTCATTCTTCACTGCGAAACTTTAAGCACTTTGAGAGCAGAAAACTTCAAGGGCAACCCGGCGATTTAATACTCTTGCGAAAGGAATTTTCTGTGAGCTACCATGGCATCATCCAGCACCTCAGCGAAGAAAGGATCAGACATGTTAGTCCAAGGGGAGTGGAAAGCACCAGATTTTAAGATCGTGCCCGCAGTTGCAGCCGCCCTAGATCCGAACAGAGCTCAATCTCAGATTCCTCCTAAGGTACTTCTTATCAACGATATCCGTAATCATTTTAACTATTCTATTCAAGAAATGGGAAACCTAGAACTAGATATTGTGCGTGAGGAACTATGTGTGGATGGTACTTTGAAACCCGAGCACAAACATCTGGAAGATAAGGGTTTAGTCCACATTGCACATCTTCCTCGAAACTTTTGAGATAAATGGGTTAGGTACATTCTCAGCCGAGTACACGATGGCAAGATTTGGCTTAAGCAACCTATTGAGATCACAAGGAAAATGATTCATCAAGTTACCGGTCTTCCCATGTTGAACAAAGTGAAAACTACCAAAACCCTAGGTCGGACGGAACTAGAGAAGAAAACCCTAGCCGAGTGGGATGGTAGAGGCATGAAGGTTAGCAGCATTACCGACGCCGAACTGAAGTTTGGTACACATATCATTGCACACAAGATTTACAGTTCTAGTCGACAGAACAGTGTCTCATGTGAAGCTGTTGACCTAGCATACAAAGTGGTCAAAAACAACTTGACATTTGACCTAGCAGACTTATTGTTGAAACAGTTCAACAAGAACATGGAAAGCATCAAAACTTCCAGAAACAATCCATGTAAGTTTGGATCCTTGATAGTCTATTTATTCTTCTATGTTCAGAAATTCTTCCCTTCAAAAGGAAAAGTTGTATGGAGAAAAGATGTGCCTGTACTTTATGAAATTAATGAATACATCGCAGAAATGGGTGAAAAATTTGAAAGCATCATGGATAATTATTTTGAGTCTTTCAAAGAGAAAATGAATGACAGATTCCGGATTCCACAGAAGTTGGTGGAAGATTACAAAGATGACATCTGTTTTATGGTAGATTGTGATAATGTGTATATTCAAGCAGTTAAACCAAGAACTGTGTATGCAAAACCTCTTCCTTATGAGGTAAATATTGATGAAACCAAGAACATTATTGAAGCACTTCTAAATCAGCCTGTCAATCCCAAAGCCCCATATTTTGGAACATATGATGAAGCTAAGATGAGAATTGAACTAAGCATAAAGCTTCCACAGGCGGTGAACAAAGGAAAGAAAAGAATAGCTAAAATGCAAATGATAACCGAGGAGAAAGAAGAAATAGGTGAAAAAGAAGAGGAAAAGGATGAGAAAATAGAGGAACCAGAACCTGCAAAGAACAAAAGGAAAAGTTTTTATCACTAAGGTATCTGAGCCTCCCACTGCTGTGTTCACAAGAAGAAATACAAGAGGAAAGACAGAAAAGGTAGATAAGGACATAGTATTCAAAAGGCCTCCTCTAACCCTTCAAGAAAAGCTCAAACTCTTCAGAGATGGATCAGGATCTGGAGTAAGTAACATAAAATCCTTGAGATATGAAACCAGATCGGAAGCAGAGTAGAAGGAAATAGAAGATGCTATTGTTGAGAAGATGGGATAGTGGAAATACTCTCCTGAAGAAATCACCCCACAGGTTCCAGCAGTTCTATTGAATCTGATAAGAATGAGATGGAGCAATGCAAGGCAAACTGTAATAGACATATTTGATCAAAACCTAAGACAGTTGATGCCGAGCCTGAAAAATGATGAAGTAAAGAAGGCACTAAAAGAGAATGAAAACAAGATGACACTGAAGTTCAATACTTGTTTGATTTTGATCAACAATATTGAATCAGTTGTGAAGGCTACAAAAGCCACATGGAAGAACATTTACCACCTTCACCAACCGAGCATTGAAACTGTAATAATAAAGGATATTGAAGATGACAGCGATGAGCAAGAAGAAGACACCGAGGTAGATGATACTGTAAGGATAGCAGCAGAAGTCATTGCATCCCTTCCTACCTCTCCAGTGAAAGTCTCTACATCCAGCCCAGAGACACCTTCAAGCATGGTTGTGACAACTTCCACATTTGTCCAATCATCCCTAGCAACATCAGAGGCAGCTACCATTTCTTCTACCGAGCTGCAGTCTCCTGTACCAGTAAGTTTTCCAGCTTTTGAATCATCAAGTGTAAATATTGTAAGTTCTCCAGTAGAAAGTATACCAGTATCAATAGCCAGCCCTATTTTATCTACTATCACTACTACAAGAGCATTAAGTAGAGATAAGCCTAAGGCTCTACCGAGTATAAAATTTTTGGGTAAAAATATAGTTGAGGATATAGACCTAGATGAAGAGATAGAGATTCCTACACTAGATTTTGCAAATCTCTCAGCAGACCAGATGCAGAATATAGGTGAGATCCTCCAAAGGAAAGCAAAACAAAAGAAGCTTAAGGAGGAGAGAGACAAGGAGTATCAAATCATCAAGGATGCTAAGGACATTTTGTCTGATGCATTAGGCATTAAAGTAGACTCCTCCCAGCATATTTTGTTACAATTGGCAGAAGCAGTTGAGAAATACAATGAGGACTCATTCGGGACAGAAAAGTTAGTTGAAAGAGCCGAGAAGAGATTCAACAATAAAGTGCTTGAGCACATTGCTCAGCACATAGCTATTAACCAAGTGGAATTGTCTTCAGTTTTGTCTAACACAGAGTCTATTTATTCGAATGCTACCTCTCTTTTGGCTAGACTATGCAATTTTGCCGAGTTCACAAAGGATGTCAAAGATAAAATGAATAAAATGGATGAGGATATGAAGATTAGCATACAGAAGCTGCAACTTGAACCAAGTTCAAGCTCTGCTCATCACATGAAAATTTCACATCTATCCAATATGCAGTCTGATCTATTGAAAGAAGACTCAAGGATCCAGTCCACACTGCTAGACATCCAACACATGATCCTTCCCATCATGAATACAATGTATAAGCACATTGAACACTCCAGAACATTGATTCATGACAATTAGTTCTCCATAGCAGATCACATGATTGAACTCTCTGGAGAAATCCAAATTGCCATACAAACATGTAAGATTCTGCAAGAAAGTTGGGACAGAACCCTGGCACTAATAATGAAGGTACATTCTGATTTCTTATCAAATTTTGGATTCTCTCTGTAAATAAATTGTATATGCACCTTTGGCATTATCGTCAAAAAGGGGGAGATATGTATAGAAGGAGAGATATGTACACTGTATAGATTTGTATAAGAAACAGTTAGCACATTGAAAGGGGGAGACAATGTATTAAGCCCTATAACAAAGACAAATTTTGAAAAATCAAAATAAAACTCAGCATGATTCGGTGTATATAAATTTTGGCCAATAAGTGTTTTTGTCACTAATGCCAAAGGGGGAGATTGTTGGCATTAAGCAGTATTGCCACTAGTGACAACACTTATTTGCATTCTGGATGTAAACCGAGGAAACAGTGTAAACCGAGCAAACAGTGTAAACCGAGCAGACAGTGCAAACCGAGCAGACAGTGCAAACCGAGCAGACAGTGTAAACCGAGCAGACAGTGTAAACCGAGCAGACAGTGTAAACCAAGCAGACAGTGTAAACCGAGCAGACAGTGCAAACCGAGCAGACAGTGCAAACCGAGCAGACAGTGCAAACCGAGCAGATAGTGCAAACCGAGCAAGTTAGTACAAACCGATCAGGACAATGAAAACCGAGTAACATCTTGTCTACCGAGTCACCAATGCTTACCGAGTTCAATACCTACCGAGTGATCAGTATGAACCGTGCCTTCACTTCTACCGAGTGCATGATGATGCCGAGTAATGTAGTGGACGCCGAGTACCAAAAAGTCACCGAGTCAGTGTGAAGGAACCGAGTAATCATATTTGGGCCGACTTAGTAGCACTTATGTTTATTTGTCAAGCCGACTGTGCAATTGTAATTGTAATTAATTGTTTGAGACCTGTATATAAACAATGATGTAGAAATAAAAGAGACATGCACAAGTAATGAAATATATGATATAGAATATATAAAAGAGTAACAAAGGCAGAAATAAGCGAATTGCAGAAGGCTTCAGAAGTATAAGATACAGCAAAGACAAATTCATCACAGAAGGTGATCAGTACATCAGCGAATCTCATTCAGCAATCCAGTTGCAAAGCAGAGATCTACTGTTTCATTCTAACAGGTGAATCAGTACTAAATCCTTTAACCGGGTAGACTTAACAGTCTTTGTATAAATCTCTTTACCGAGTGCATACTTCACTGTATGTTTGTAAATCCTTTAACAAGGTGGATTTAGCAAATCCTTATTGCTCCTAATAGGGCAGATCATCAGAAGTGATCAAATTGTAAGCCTTAACCGGCCAACTTTATTCTGCAGTATTAAAGCTTTGTGGGTTTCATCCCCACCCCAGTTTTACCTTCTTTTGGAAGGTTTCTGGGTAACCAAATCTATGTGTCATTATTGTGAATGCTTTTAAGTTTCATGCTTTCTGTATGCAAAGGTTAAAAGTAAAATACATGTTAAAATTAGAAGAAAATTTGGAGTTACTGATTCACCCCTCCCCTCTCAGTAACTTGGTTAATTCCTGAATATTTCCAACACCCAATACTATTCTAGCTCGAGCACGCTTAACTGTGGAGTTTCTTCTGTGGTTAATCCCACTCTGCTTGCAACCCCATTTACAAAACCTTCACCAAATGTTGTGTCTTATGAACCATTCATTAGAAATCATCTTAAGCTCATCAATTGATAAGTAGGAGATATTTTCCAAATCAAGTCATAGTGTGATATTGATATCAAGATTCAATAATGTAGCTTTTGGGTCAAACTCATTTACCCATGTTTCATGAGTAGTGGTTCATACAAAACCATCTCTCATGAGAATGAAATGAACACTTAGAACTCATTGGATCTAGGTGATTCTCACAAAGGTGAAGCATCAGGACTTTCCGGGAGGTCACCCATCCCAATACTACTCCATCTTGGGAATGGTTAACTATGAAGTTTCCTCCATGGTTAAACCCACTCTACTTGTAACCCCATTTCCAAAACCTTCACCAAGTGTTGTACCTTATGAACCATTCATAAGAAAGCCCCTTGAGCCCATCAATTGATAAGTAGGAGATATTTTCCATAACAAGTCAAATTATTTTTATTTTTAAAATTTTATTTCTAATATTATTATATATAATTTATCTTTTTTTTCGTTACATTATGGATGTAACTTCTAGATTATTGAAAAGGAGTCTTTTATGGATTGGGTGGTAAACATTTTCAACATAATTTTATAGGTTTTTTCAATCATCGAAAAAGATCTAGTAACCATTAGGGGGTCCAATAACCGTTACCTTTGACCCCCTGAATTACTAATATTAAAGAGCCCCAAAAATGATAACACGTGTACCAATAGCCAATCATATATGTACTAATAGATTATCATTTTTTAGCTCCTTTTATTGGCAACCAACCCAAATGTGCACCACTATTGAGACATCTTGTAATGACTATTGGGACATTTGGCCACAAGTACTGTCATTTTTGAGTGAATGACTATTGGTTAAGAATATATTAGGTTTTGGCCAACACTTTGAAATGGTCATTTTTTGACCACTTTGTGTTTGATAGTCTCTACATAGAGATCGATGAGTACCTAGACACTAAAACCTTATCTTTAAGAATTTAACTCGCATATGGAGACATACCAACAAAAATCCAAAATCTAACATACCATTTATGATCTACAAGTGTACAAAATTAGGCTGTGTGGGTACTGGGTCCTTTCCCCTACATGTATTTTTCAAGTAAAGCGGTTCAAACATATGTGAAAAAAAAATCTTAGAAAGGTAACATTCTTAAAATTAAAGTTATAAGTTTTCCTATCTATGTATATAATATATATTTGGACATGTGTTATATAACACCTTATATAATCTAGGAATAATGTATACAAAATATGTTTAGTGATACTTTCTTCTAGATATGTATTATTTTTGTTATATTAAGGAATAAAAAAATACTGTTCAAATAGAATATATCTTCATATCTTTATATAGATTAATGTCAAAATATATATAACTCAGAGATGCGACAAATAATATTCTTCGTATTATATTATTAATAAGATAATTTTGAATTTTAACTTTAATATTATAGAGTTCAATTAGGGTTACCATTTAACTAGGGTTAGTGTTAAATTTCAATTTTATTCAAGGGTATGTGCAAGATCATGAGGGGCCAAACTATGCCCAAAAGTGGCAATGAAAAATCAGCAAATCAGGGTTAGTCAACTTGACGTGAAAATTTGAACTAGCTATCAACCTAATACCAAAAAGTTGTAAGAATAGAATCTGTAGGAAATTGAATGTAGTTTCTAAACTACTAGACCTTTTCTGAAAAAAAATTAATATAATTGGTGAAAAGTATAGATTTCAATACAACAGTACAAAAATTTCAAGAAAAAAATAAGAAGTAGGTGTATGTCTGATCACCTTAATCATGATCAAATGATAATATTTTTTTATAAGATTTAATATATAAGTAGTAGACTCATGCCCAGATGTGATGCATATTTTTTTGTAATTTTATTCCAAAAAAATAATTAATTATGAATTTTCTGCTACATTGTTTTCAAAATAAAAAAACTCCCATGTCTGACCACCTTAACTCATTCAAAACTTTACAAAATTCAAATTTTTATTTTTTTTCCTTAGAGTGGGTGAAGCATAGAATGTGACACATTTTTTGGATTTCAAAAATGTTATACCATTTGAAAGTTATAGTCATTTTTCAATCAGTATATAAATCAACACTTTAGAGGTAGCTCAATTAGAAAATAACTAATAATTACTTACCGAATTCAAAATTTGACAGCAATTCTATCAATAGAAAGCTCATAATATCCTTAAGATACCCTTTTCACTTTATCAAATTCGGGTGAAAAAAGAATCGTCAGCTACATTATCGAAGTTTGGAACTCAGAGAAATAGGGGAAAAACATGTATTTGAGGCATTTCAATATTTGACCATGTAGGTTTGGTGCACAAAGCAATACCGAGCCTAATCGGGTACCCGAATACGACGGTAGAATTTTGAATTTTCACTTTCCCTTCCCTCCACTTTCTCCCTCCCATTTCTCTATCCTTCATATGATATATTATATATAAAAAACTATATATTAGATATATATTACATATATTAAATATTATATAATATCAATTATATACTAAATATTATATAATATACATTTTACATTAAATATTATTTAATATATATTAATATTAAATGTTACATTATATATTATATATTATTTTATATGTATAATATATTAATATGTATTTTATGACTATGTACGAAAGGTTGGAAGATTGCAAAAAAATCATGGATGGCCATTGAAAGAAGCAAAGGAAATTAATCAGCCATTTAAAAAATTCATGGGCAGCCATTGAGGAAGAGAGAGAGTGAGAAGGTGGCAGGGGCTGAGAGAGGAAGAGAGAGAGAGATAGCTTGAGATAGAGAGAGAGGGTGATGAGAGAGAGAGAGAGAGAGAGAGAGAGAGAGAGTGGGAAGGGGATAGAGTAGGAGAGAGAGAGAAGGGGAAGGATAACCAATTCATTACAATATTAATCGGTAAGGAGCAAGGAAAACTTAAATAATATCACAACAGGCATTAGAAATCCAAATTCTAATTAGGAGTTTTAAGAAAAGTGAGTAAGGTGTTGGATAGGGACATTACAGATCCACACATTGTTTAGTAGATACCTCCAAGAACCCACATACATAGGAGTAGGTTTGAAGTAAGACTAAGATTGTTTATCAGTTCAAATTTATATTATTGTGTTGTACTTTTGATTAACATCCAATGATTGGATGTGAAATTCACAAATTTGATTATATTGCCACTGGTTCTATTTCAAATTCTGGAAAAAATGGATATTTGACATATGTTCATAAATTTCAGTCAACACCATTTTAAAATAACACATCAATTTATTTTTACACATTGAGAATATCATCCCTAGGAATTGAACTAAAATTGACATAGGTCATAGGAAATAAATGCCCCAACTATTTGGTGTCTTCTGCATTTTGAGTTTCTTATTACAATCAGGAGAAGAATATTACTCTCCAAATGGTTTTGGACAATAACATTTGTACTTCCTCTTCACAAATATATTTCTTCCCTCATCTTCCTGCCTATTGATACTGACAAAGTCAATCTAAGTATTTATGCCATGTAATGGGAGAAAATTGGTTTCCTGATTTAGTGATATGTGTCTAAATAACACATGCAAGAACCTTTTCTTTGATATTGCTCACTAACACTTTAGAACTAAAAATGTTTACAAAAACTAGCATGTACTTGCATGAGGACATTATATATTACAGGAATCCCACACAGAAGCAGTTGGCAAGCCACTCAAAAAGTAGTAACTGATAGCAAGTGGGATAATGCAGATGCTTTAATAAACCACTATCTTCTTTACTCAAGCAACATCTAGTTCATCTGCTCGACTGGGGCATGTTTGGGAACAAATAGTCTCCATTTAAGCTCAAGTCTCTAGAAATGCAGTTATATTTGTCAATGGAGAAGATACACCCATTGGATCTGCAATAACTTTATGCTCACTAGAATTTCCATTTCTCTTCAATTGGGATACTCTTTCAAAAATTGCATCTACCCTTTTACCAATTTGGGAAACCAATGGGTCTATTTGTGGACCTCAAAGGAGTTGGTCACCTAAATGAGAACCTTGAGATGAATTAGGAACTTCTCTATGAAAGAGATCAGTACCTTGAGAAGCTCTCCATTTTTTAGCTAAATTAAAACCTTGGACCATAAATGGCTACCCTTTGTTGTAAAATGAGGAGTGAGACTGCCTTGCCAAAGGTGGCAATGAACTTACATTTGAGGGATATTGCCCAACATGAGTAACCTGATTTCTCAAGTCCTATAAATTCAAGGCCATTGATGAATAGGCATTTCTAATAGAAATATTTGTGGTGCTAGA
>BSBK01007826.1:85000-127500 GCA_027943335.1 Chamaecyparis obtusa | reverse complement strand
CTCGGGAATCGGACCCCGCCCGCGAGCGCCGCTCGGCTCGACGAGCTCGATGGGGATCCCGTCCGCGGGCGAGCTGGGCGTGGCTACACGTATGACGCGAATGTATTTTTTTTTTTTTTTTTTTTTTTTTTTAACTCTGGTTTTTTCGTTCTTATCCTCGTACGGAGCCTCCTTTGTTCATTTTTTTTCCGCGAGTTTCGACCCCGCCCCGGAGCGAGCTCGGCGCCGATCCCGCCCCGCCGCTCCCCGGAGAGCTCGACCGGTTCGGTTCCGCTCGGATCGGACCCCCGCCCGCGAGCGCCGCTCGGCTCGACGAGCTCGATGGGGATCCCGTCCGCGGGCGAGCTGGGCGTGGCTACACGTATGACCCGAATGTAATTTTTTTTTTTTTTTTTTTTTAACTCTGGTTTTTTCGTTCTTATCCTCGTACGGAGCCTCCTTTGTTCATTTTTTTTTCCGCGAGTTTCGACCCCGCCCGGGAGCGAGCTCGGCGCCGATCCCGCCCCCGCCGCTCCCCCGGAGAGCTCGACCGGTTCGGTTCCGCTCGGATCGGACCCCCGGCCCGCGAGCGCCGCTCGGCTCGACGAGCTCGATGGGGATCCCGTCCGCGGGCGAGCTGGGCGTGGCTACAACGTATGACCCGAATGTAATTTTTTTTTTTTTTTTTTAAAACTCTGGTTTTTTCGTTCTTATCCTCGTACGGAGCCTCCTTTGTTCATTTTTTTTTCCGCGAGTTCGACCCCCCGGCCCGGAGCGAGCTCGGCGCCGATCCCGCCCCGCCGCTCCCCGGAGAGCTCGACCGGTTCGGTTCCGCTCGGATCGGACCCCCGCCCCGCGAGCGCCGCTCGGCTCGACGAGCTCGATGGGGATCCCGTCCGCGGGCGAGCTGGGCGTGGCTACACTTATGACCCGAAAGTTTTTTTTTTTTTTTTTTTTTTTTTTTTTTTTTTTTTTTTAACTCTGGTTTTTTTCGTTCTTATCCTCGTACGGGGCCTCCTTTGTTCATTTTTTTTCCGCGAGTTTTCGACCCCGGGCCCGGGAGCGAGCTCGGCGCCGATCCCGCCCCCGCCGCTCCCCGGAGAGCTCGACCGGCTTCGGTTCCGCTCGGATCGGACCCCGCCCGCGAGCGCCGCTCGGCTCGACGAGCTCGATGGGGATCCCGTCCGCGGGCGAGCTGGGCGTGGCTACCACGTATGACCCGAATGTAATTTTTTTATTTTTTTTTTTTTTTTAACTCTGGTTTTTTTCGTTCTTATCCTCGTACGGAGCCTCCTTTGTTCATTTTTTTTCCGCGAGTTTCGACCCCCGCCCGGGAGCGAGCTCGGCGCCGATCCCGCCCCGCCGCTCCCCGGAGAGCTCGACCGGTTCGGTTCCGCTCCGATCGGACCCCGCCCGCGAGCGCCGCTCGGCTCGACGAGCTCGATGGGGATCCCGTCCGCGGGCGAGCTGGGCGTGGCTACACGTATGACCCGAATGTAATTTTTTTTTTTTTTTTTTTTTTTTTTTTAACTCTGGTTTTTCGTTCTTATCCTCGTACGGAGCCTCCTTTGTTCATTTTTTTCCCGCGAGTTTCGACCCCGCCCGGGAGCGAGCTCGGCGCCGATCCCGCCCCGCCGCTCCCCGGAGAGCTCGACCGGTTCGGTTCCGCTCGGATCGGACCCCGCCCGCGAGCGCCCGCTCGGCTCGACGAGCTCGATGGGGATCCCCGTCCGCGGGCGAGCTGGGCGTGGCTACACGTATGACCCGAATGTAATTTTTTTTTTTTTTTTTTTAAAACTCTGGTTTTTTCGTTCTTATCCTCGTTCGGAGCCTCCTTTGTTCATTTTTTTTCCGCGAGTTTCGACCCCCGCCCGGGAGCGAGCTCGGCGCCGATCCCGCCCCGCCGCTCCCCGGAGAGCTCGACCGGCTTCGGTTCCGCTCGGATCGGACCCCGCCCGCGAGCGCCGCTCGGCTCGACGAGCTCGATGGGGATCCCGTCCGCGGGCGAGCTGGGCGTGGCTACACGTATGACCCGAATGTAATTTTTTTTTTTTTTTTTTTTTTTAACTCTGGTTTTTTCGTTCTTATCCTCGTACGGAGCCTCCTTTGTTCATTTTTTTTCCGCGAGTTTCGACCCCCGCCCGGGAGCGAGCTCGGCGCCGATCCTGCCCCGCCGCTCCCCGGAGAGCTCGACCGGTTCGGTTCCGCTCGGATCGGACCCCGCCCGCGAGCGCCGCTCGGCTCGACGAGCTCGAATGGGATCCCGTCCGCGGGCGAGCTGGGCGTGGCTACACGTATGACCCGAATGTAATTTTTTTTTTTTTTTTTTTTTTTTTTTAACTCTGGTTTTTTTCGTTCTTATCCTCGTACGGAGCCTCCTTTGTTCATTTTTTTTTCCGCGAGTTTCGACCCCCGCCCGGGAGCGAGCTCGGCGCCGATCCCGCCTCGCCGCTCCCCGGAGAGCTCGACCGGTTCGGTTCCGCTCGGATCGGACCCCGCCCGCGAGCGCCGCTCGGCTCGACGAGCTCGATGGGGATCCCGTCCGCGGGCGAGCTGGGCGTGGCTACACGTATGACCCGAATGTAATTTTTTTTTTTTAATTTTTTTTTAAACTCTGGTTTTTTTCGTTCTTATCCTCGTACGGAGCCTCCTTTGTTCATTTTTTTTCCGCGAGTTTCGACCCCGCCCGGGAGCGAGCTCGGCGCCGATCCCGCCCCCGCCGCTCCCCGGAGAGCTCGACCGGTTCGGTTCCGCTCGGATCGGACCCCGGCCCGCGAGCGCCGCTCGGCTCGACGAGCTCGATGGGGATCCCGTCCGCGGGCGAGCTGGGCGTGGCTACACGTATGACGCGAATGTATTTTTTTTTTTTTTTTTTTTTTTTTTTTAACTCTGGTTTTTTCGTTCTTATCCTCGTACGGAGCCTCCTTTGTTCATTTTTTTTCCGCGAGTTTTCGACCCCCGCCCCGGAGCGAGCTCGGCGCCGATCCCGCCCCGCCGCTCCCCGGAGAGCTCGACCGGCTTCGGTTCCCGCTCGGATCGGACCCCGCCCGCGAGCGCCGCTCGGCTCGACGAGCTCGATGGGGATCCCGTCCGCGGGCGAGCTGGGCGTGGCTACACGTATGACCCGAAAGTAATTTTTTTTTTTTTTTTTTTTTTTTTTTAATTTAAACTCTGGTTTTTTCGTTCTTATCCTCGTACGGGGCCTCCTTTGTTCATTTTTTTTCCGCGAGTTTCGACCCCCCGCCGGGAGCGAGCTCGGCGCCGATCCCGCCCCGCCGCTCCCCGGAGAGCTCGACCGGTTCGGTTCCGCTCGGCTTGATCAGCTCTGGTCGCTAGATCACTTGACAAAATTAGGTCAACAGGCAGATCAACTCGGGTCACCAACTAGATCAACTCAGGTCGCAAACTAGATCATCTCGGGTGGCTAGATCAACTCTGCTCGCTAGTCGGTAACTCATACTGCCATAATAAATTAGGTCACTACAACGACTCTGGTCGCTCGGTCGACTAAGGTGACTCAGGTCACTGGGTGGACTTGGTCGACCTCGGTCGACTCGATCGACTCGGGTCACCGAGTTGACTCAGGTAGCCAAATCGACTCAGGTCGAGTCAGTCACCCTGACCGACCCCGGTCGACTCGGGTCGACGCAGTCAACTTGAGTCAACTCAGTTGACTTGGATCACCCCGGGTCGACTAGGGTGACTTAGGTCGACTCAGCTGACTCGGTTGACTCAGGTCGACTCAAGTCGACTTGGGTTGTCGGATCTACTCGGGCCTCTAGATTGCACGGGTCACTAGATCAACTCAAGTTGCTAGCGAGATCAGCTCAGGTCACCACACAGGTAACCAACTAGATCAACTCGGGTCACTAGATCAGCTTGGGTCACCAGCTAGATCAGCTCTAGTCGCTAGATCACCTGACAAAATCAGGTCACTAACTAGATCAGCCTGGGTCACCAACCATTTCATCTTAGGTCGCCAACTAGATCAGCTTAGGTCGCTAACTAGATCAACTCAGGTCGCCAGATCAGCTCTGGTTGCCAGCCAAAAACTTTGACTGCCATAATAAATTGGGGTCACCACAGCGACTCGGGTCACCAGGTCGACTCGGTTGACTCGGGTCACCAGGGTCGACTTGTTGAATCAGGTCACTGGGTCGACTCGGTCGACTCGATGGACTTGGGTCACCAGGTCGACTTGGTTGACTCAGGTCACCCGGGTCGACTCAGTCACCTGACTGACTCGGTCGACTCGGGATGACTCAGTTGACTCAGGTCATCGGATCGACTCGAGTCACCAAGTTGACTCGGGTCACCGGGTCGACTTGGGTTGTCAGATCGACTCGGGCCTCTGGATCAGTACGGGTCACTGGATCAACTCAAGTCGCTAGCGAGATCAACTCAGGTCACCACACGGGTCGCCAACTAGATCAACTCACATCGCCAGATCAGCTTGGGTCACCAACCAGATCAACTCTGGTCGCTAGATCACCTGACAAACTTAAGTCACCAGCCAGATTAGCTTAGGTCACCAGCCAGTAACTCTGACTACCATAATAAATTAGGTCACCACAGTGACTCAGGTAACTGGGTTGACTCAGTCGACTCAGGTCGACTCAGTTGACTCAGGTCACCCGGGTCGACTCGATCGACTCAGTTGACTCGATTCACCGGGTTGACTTAGG
This sequence comes from Chamaecyparis obtusa, assembly GCA_027943335.1. Taxonomy (NCBI): domain Eukaryota; kingdom Viridiplantae; phylum Streptophyta; class Pinopsida; order Cupressales; family Cupressaceae; genus Chamaecyparis; species Chamaecyparis obtusa. The sequence goes on along the minus strand of BSBK01007826.1, from coordinate 122,836 downwards.
TTACTGGGTTGACACGATCGACTCAGTTGACTCAGGTCATTGGGTGGACTCCGTTGACTTAATCGACTCAGGTCACCGGGTTGACTCAGTCACCTGACTGACTCGGGTCGACTTGGTTGACTCGGGTCACAAGGTCGACTTGGTTGACTCGGGTCATCAGGTCGACTTGGTTGATTCGGGTCATCGGGTCGACTCGGTTGAGTCGGGTCACCAGGTCGACTCAGGTCGACTTGGGTTACCAGATCGACTCAGGCCTCTGGATCAGGATGGGTTACTGGATCAACTCAAGTTGCTAGCAAGATCAACTTAGGTCACCACACGGGTCACCAACTAGATCAACTCTGGTCGCCAGATTAGCTTGGGTCACCAACCAGATCAACTCTGGTCTCCAGATCACCTAACAAAATTAGGTCACTAGCAACTTGGGTCACTGGGTCGACTCAATTGACTCAGGTCACCGGGTGAACTCGGTCGACTCAGTTGACTCGGGTCACCGGGTCGACTCGGTTGACTCGGGTCATTGGGTCGACGTCGGTCGAGTCAGGTCACCAGGTCGACTCGATCGAGTCGGGTCATCGGGTCGACTCAGGTCGTCGGGTTGACTCAGGTCAACTCGGTTGACTCAGGTCACCGGGTCGACTCGGTTGACTTGGGTCACCGCATCGACTTGGTTTGACTCAGGTCACTGCGTCGACTCGGTTGACTCGGGTCATCGGGTTGACTCGGTTGACTCGGGTCATCGGGTCGACTCGGTTGACTCAGGTCACTGGGTTGACTCAATTGACTCAGGTCACTGGGTCGACTCGGTTGACTCGGGTCACCGAGTCAACTCGAATCGACTTGGGTTGCCGGATCGACTCAGGCCTCTAGATTGGGATGGGTCACTAGATCAACACAAGTCGCTAGTGAGATCAACTCAGGTCACCACACGGGTCACCAACTAGATCAACTCAGGTCACCAAATCAGATTGGGTCACTAGCCAGATCAGCTCTGGTCGCCAGATCACCTCACAAAATTAGGTCGACAGCCAAATCAGCTTAGGGTTGCCAACTAGATCAATTCAGGTCACCAGATCAGCTCTAGTCACCAGCCAGTAACTCTGACTGCCATAATAAATTAGGTCACCATAGTGACTCAGGTCGCTGGGTCGACTCGATCGACTCGGGTCACCAGGTCAACTCGGTTGACCACGGGTCACTGGGTCGACTCGGTCGACTCTGTTGACTCGAGTCACCGGGTTGACTCGGTCGACTCAGGTCACTAGGTCGACTTAGGTCGACTCAGTCACCTGACTGACTCGGTCGACTTGGGTCGGACTTGGTTGCCTCGAGTCATCGTGTTAACTCAGTTGACTCAGGTCATCGGGTCAACTCAGTTGACTCCGGTCATTGGGTCAACTCAGTTGACTCAAGTCATCAGGTCAACTTAGTTGACTCAGGTCACTGGGTCGAGTCGGTCGACGCGGTTGACTCAGGTCACCAGGTCGACTTGGGTTGCCGGATCGACTCGGGCCTCTAGATCAAGATGGATCATCGGGTCAACTCAAGTTACTAGCGAGATCAACTCAGGTCACCACATGGGTCGCCAACTAGATCAACTTGGGTCACCAGATTAGCTTGGGTCACCAGCTAGATCAGCTCTGGTCGCCATATCAGCTTATGTCACCAACTAGATCAACTCAGGTCGCCAGCCAATAACTTTGACTGCCTATAATAAATTGGGTCACCATAGTGACTCGGGGTCGCTAGGTCAACTTGGTTGACTCAGGTCATAGGGTCGACTCGGTTGACTCAGTTGACTCAGGTCATTGGGTCGACTCAGTTGACTCATGTCACTGGGGTCGACTCGAGTCACCAGGTCGACTCGGTTGACTCAGGTCACTAGGTCGACTCGGGTCAACTCAGTCACCTTACTAACTTAGGTAGACTTGGTTGACTTGGGTCACCAGGTCAACTTAGGTCATCAGGTCAACACGGTTGACTCAGGTCACTAGGTCAACTCTGTCGACTCAGGTCACCAAGTCAGCTGGGTCGACTTAGTCAACTCTGGTCACCGGGTCGACTCAGTGATTCGAGTCACCGGGTCACTGGGTCGACTCGGTTGGCTCGGGTCATCGAGTTGACCAGGTTGACTCGGGTCACTGGGTCGACTCGGTGGACTCGAGTCGACTCGATTGACTCAGGTCGAGTTGGGTTGCCGGCTCGACTCGGGCCTCTGGATCGGGATGGGTCACTGGATCAACTCAAGTCGCTAGCGAGATCAACTCAGGTCACCACACGGATCACCAACTAGATTTACTCAGGTCGCCATATCAGCTTGGGTCACCAACCAGATCAGCTCTTGTCACCAGATCACCTGACAAAATTAGTTCACCAACCAGATCAGGTTAGGTCACCAATTAGATCAACTCAGGTCGCTAGATTAGCTCTGGTCGCCAGTGAGTAACTCCGACTGCCATAATAAATTGGGTCACCACAAAAACCCTGGTCGCTGGGTCGACTCAGTCAACTCAGTCAACTTGATCAACTCGGGTCACCGGGTCAACTCGGGTCATCGGGTCAACTCGGGTCACTGGGTCGACTCGGTCGACGTGGGTCACCGAGTCGACTTGGGTTGCCGAATCAACTTAGGCCTCGAGTCGACTTGGGGTTGACACGGGTCGACCTAGTCGACTCAGGTCACTAGGTTGACTCAATTGATTCAGGTCACTAGGTCAACTCAGTCGACTCTGGTTTACTCGGGTCGACTCGGTCACCTGACCGACTCGGGACACCACGTCGACTCAGTCGACTTCGGTTGACTCGGGTCATCGAGTCGACTCGGTTGACTCGGGTCATCGAGTCGACTCGGTTGACTCAGGTCACTCCGGTCAACTCGATAGACTCGGGGTCACCGAGTCGACTTGGGTTGCCGGATTGACTCAGGCCCTCTGGATCAGGACGGGTCACTGGATCAACTCAAATCGCTAGCAAGATCAACTCAGGTCACCACACGGGTCGCCAACTAGATCAACTTGAGTCACCAGATCAACTTGGGTCACCAGCCAGATCAGCTCTGGTCTCCAGATGACCTGACAAAATTAGGTCACTAGCCAGATCAGCTTAGGTCACCCACTAGATCAATTCAGGTTGCCAGCTCAGCTCTGGTCGCCAGCTAGTAACTTTAACTGCCATAATAAATTAGGTCACCCCACAGCGACTTGGGTCACTGGGTCGACTCAGTTGACTCGGGTCATCGGGTCAACTCGGTCGACTCAGTTTGACTTGGGTCACCAGGTCGACTCGGTTGACTCGAGTCATTGGGTCGACTCAGTGACTCGGGTCACTGGGTCGACTCATTTGAGTCAGGTCACTGGGTCGACTCGGTCAACTTAGGTCATCGGGTCGACTCAGTCACCTAACCGACTCGGTCGACTCAGGTCGACTCGGATCACCGGGTTGAATCGATCGACTTGGTTGACTCGGGTCACCGCGTCAACTCAGTTGACTCGGGTCGACTCGGTTGACTCAGGTCACTGGGTTGACTCAGTTGACTCAGGTCACCCGGGTCGACTCGATTGACTCAGGTCACCGGGTCGACTCGGGTCACCGGGTCAACTCGGTTGACTCGGATGATCGAGTCGACTCGGTCGACTCGGATCGACTTGGGTTGTTGGATCAACTCAAGCCTCTAGATCAGGATGGGTCACTAGATCAACACAAGTCGCTAGCGAGATCAACTCAGGTCACCACACAGGTCGCCAACTAGATCAACTCGAGTCGCCAGATCAGATTGGGTCACCAGCCAGATCAGCTCTGGTTGCTAGATCACCTCACAAAATTAGGTCGACAGCCAAATTAGCTCTGGTCACTAGATCACCTCACAAATTAGGTCGACAACCAGATCAGCTTAGGTTGCCAACTAGATCAATTCAGGTCGCTAGATCAACTCTGGTCGCTAGCCAATAACTTTGACTGCCATAATAATTGGGTCACCACAGCGACTCGGGTCGCTGGGTCGACTCGGTCGAGTCGGGTCACTGGGTCGACTTGGTTGACTTAGGTCACTAGGTCAACTCGGTCGACTCAGTTGACTCAGGTCACCGGGTTGACTCGGTTGACTCAAGTCACCGGGTCGACTTAGGTCGACTCGGTTGACTTGGGTCACCAGGTCGACTCAATTGACTCAGGTCATCGGGTCAACTCAGTTGACTCAGGTCATCGAGTCGACTCGATCGACTCGGGTCACTAGGTTGACCTCGGGTCGACGCGGTTGACTCAAGGTCACCGGGTTGACTTGGGGTTGCCGGATCGACTTAGGCCTCTAAATCGGGGATGAGTCACTTGGTCAACTCAAGTCGCTAGCGAGATCAACTCAGGTCACCACACCGGGTCGCCAACTAGATCAACTCAGGTCACCACACGGGTCGCCAACTAGATCAACTCAGGTCGCCAGATCAGCTTGGGTCACCAGCTAGATCAGCTCTGGTCACCAGATCACCTAACAAAATTAGGTCACCAGCCAGATCAGCTTATGTCACCAACTAGATCAACTCCGGGTCGCCAGCCAGTAACTTCGACTGCCATAATAAATTGGGTCACCACAGTGACTCAGGTCGCTGGGTCGACTCGGTTGACTCAGGTCACAGGGTCGACTCGGTTGACTCAAGTCATCGGGTCGACTCGGTTGACTCATGTCACTGGGTCAACTCAGGTCACCGGGTCGACTTAGTTGACTTAGGTCACCAGGGTCGACTCAGTTGACTCAGGTCACCCGAGTCGACTCGGGTCGACTCAGTCACCTTACTGACTTAGGTCAACTTGGTTGACTCAGGTCACCATGTCAACTCAGGTCATTGGGTTGACACGGTTGACTCGGGTCACTGGGTTAACTCTATCGACTCGGTTGACTCGGGTCACCGAGTCGACTCAGTCGACTCTGGTCACCGGGTCGACTTGGTTGATTCGGGTCACCGGGTCACTGGTCGACTCGGTTGGCTCGGGTCATCGGGTCGACTCGGGGTCACTGGGTCGACTCGGTTGACTCAGGTCGACTGGGTCGACTTAGTCAACTCTAGTCACCGGGTCGACTCGGTTGATTCGGGTCACCGGGTCACTAGGTCGACTCGGTTGGCTCGGGTCATCGGGTCGACTCAGGTCACTGGGTCGACTCGGTTGACTCAGGTCGACCTGGGTCCGACTTAGTCGACTCTGGTCACCGGGTCGACTCGGTTGATTCAGGTCACCGGGTCACCGAGTCGACTCGGTTGGCTCAGGTCATCAGGTCGACTCGGTTGACTCGGGTTGCTAGCTCGACTTGGGTTGCTGGCTCGACTCGAGCCTCTAGATCGAGACGGGTCATTGGATCAACTCAAGTCGCTAGCGAGATCAACTCAGGTCACCACATGGGTCGGCAACTAGATTTACTCGAGTCACCATATCAGCTTGGGTCACCAACCAGATCAGCTCTTATCGCCAGATCACCTGACAAAATTAGTTCACCAAGCCAGATCAGGTTAGGTCGCTAACTAGATCAACTCGGGGTGCTAGATCAGCTCTAGTCGCCAGTGAGGTAACTCTGACTACCATAATAAATTAGGCCACCATAAAAACCCCGGTCGCTGGGTCGACTTGGTTGACTCAGGTCACCGGGTCGACTCAGTTGACTCGGGTCATTGGGTCGACTCGGTCAACTCGGGTCACCGGGTCGACTCGGGTCATCGGGTCACTGGGTCGACTCGGGTCACCGAGTCGACTTGGGTTGCTGGATTGACTCAAGCCTCGAGTCGACTTGGGTTGACACGGGTCGACCTAGTCAACTCAGGTCACCGGGTCGACTCAATTGATTCAGGTCACTAGGTTGACTCAGTCGACTCTGGTTGACTCGGGTCGACTTAGTCACCTGACCGACTCAGTTGACTCGGGTCACCACGTTGACTCGGTCGACTCGGTTGACTCAGGTCGACTCAGTTGACTCGGGTCATCGGGTCGACTCAGTTGACTCAGGTCACTCGGTCGATTCGGTTGACTCGGGTCACTTGGTCAACTCGGGTCGACTTAATCACCTGACTGACTTAGGTCGACTTAGTTGACTCGGGTCACCAGGGTCGACTCAGTTGACTCAGGTCACTGGGTCAACTCTGTCGACTCAGGTCACCAGGTCGACTGGGTCAACTCAGTCGACTCAGGTCACCGGGTCGACTCAGTCACTTGACCGACTCGGTTGATTCGGGTCACTGGGTCGACTCGGTTGACTCAAGTCACTGGGTCGACTCGATTGACTCGGGTCGACTCGAGTGACTCGGGTCACCGGGGTCAACTCGGGTTGACTCGGGCCTCTAGATCAGGAGGGGTCATTGGATCAACTCAAGTTTCTAGCGAGATCAACTCAAGTCACCACACGGGTCCCCAACTAGATTTACTCAGGTCACCATATCAGCTTGGGTCACCAGCCAAATCAACTCTTGTCGCCAAATCACCTGACAAAATTAGTTCGCCAGCTAGATCAGGTTAGGTCGCCAACTAGATCAACTCGGGTTGCTAGATCAGCTCTGGTCGCCAATGAGTAACTCCAACTGCCATAATAAATTAGGTCACCACAGAAACCCCAGTCGCTGGGGTCGACTCGGGTCGACTCGATTGACTCGGGTCATTGGGTCGACTCGGTCAACTCGGGTCACCGGGTCGACTCGGTTGACTCAGGTCATCAGGTCGACTTGGGTCACTGGGTCGACTCGGGTCACCGAGTCGACTTGGGTTGCTGGATCGACTCAGGCCTCAAGTTGACTTGGGTTGACACGGGTCGACCTAGTCTACTAAGGTCTCCTGGTCGACTCGGGTCGACTCAATCGATTCAGGTCACTGGGTCGACTCAATCACCTGACTGACTCGGTCATCTCAGGTCACCATGTCGACTCGATTGACTCTTGTCATCGGGTTGACTCAGTTGACTCAGGTCACTGGGTCAACCGATTGACTCAGGTCACTGGGTCGACTCGGTCACCACACGGGTCACCAACTAGATCAAGTTAGGTAGCTAGCGAGATCAACTCAGGTCACCACACTGGTCCCCAACTAGATCAACTCGGATCGCCAGATCAGCTTGGGTCACCAGCCAGATCAGCTGTGGTCGCCAGATCAGCTTGGGTCACCACATTGACTCAGGTCGCCACATTACTTGGCCAACTCGGGTCACCAGCCAGATCAACTCAGGTGACTCGGTTGACTCAGGTTATCGGGTCGACTCGGGTCGACTTGGGTTGCCAGATCAACTCGGGCCTCGAGTCGACTTGGGTTTGACTTGGGTCACCAGGTCGATGCGGGTTGTCAGGTCAACACGAGTCACCGGTTCGACATGGGTCGCCAGTTTGACACGGGTCACTGGGTCGACACGGGTCACTGGGTCGACGCGAGTCACTGGGTCGACGCGGGTCACTAGGTCGACGCAGGTCGCTGGGTTGACTCGGGTCGTCAAGTTGACTCGGGTCGCCGGGTCAACTCAGGTTATTGGATCGACTCGGGTCTCTAGATCAGGACAGGTCACTTGATCAACTCGGGTCACCACATGAGTCACCAATTAGATCAACTCAGGTCACCAGATCAGCTTGGGTCACTAGCCAAATCTGCTCTGGTCGCCAAATCACCTAACCGACTCGGGTCGCCAGCCAGATCAGCTTGGGTCACCACATCACCTGGCCAACTCGGTTCGCCAGATCAACTCAGGACACGACATCGACTCAGGTAGTTAGCTAGATCATCTCAGATCACCAGATCGCCCGATGAACTCAGGTCGGGTGGGGTCTCTAGATCGAGTCGAGTCACCAGATCAAGTCGGGTCCCGAGCCAGATCAACTCAGGTCACCACATCGACTCGGGTCACCAGCCAGATTAGGTCAGGTCACTAGATAGCCTGACCTACTTAGATCTCCAGTGAGTCTGTCCACTTTTTGAATGATTGACCCATACTCCTCTTCAAGTATTATCATAGTCAAGTCTCCGCTTCTAGCTCGACAATAAGAAGGGCGTGACTCCATGTATGGCCTGAGTGATTTTTTTTTAACTCTGGTTTTTTCATTCTTTTTGTCGTAGGGAGCCTCCTTTGTCTATTTTTTTTACAACTTTTGACCTCGCTCACGATCAAGCTAGGCCAACTCATTTAAACTTGGATCGCATAAATCTAATATGCACAATAGTAATGTTGATGAGTATGCAAACACATCAATGAAGTCATCTCAGTATGTCAAGTCCCCCAACTTAGATCACTCGAGTCGCATAAGTAACTCAGATAGCCATAATAAATTAGGTCACCATAGTGACTCGGGTCACTAGGTCGACTCAGGTCACGGGGTCGACTCGGGTCATCAAGTCAACTCAGGTTGCTGGGTTGACATAGCCGAATCGACTCAGGTCTTTGGATCGGGACGGGTCACTTGATCAACTCGTGTCGCTAGCCAAATCAACTTAGGTCATCACATGGGTCGCCAACTAGATCAACTCGGGTCGCTAGATCAGCTCTGGTCACCAGATCACCTGACCAACTTAGGTCGCCAACCAAATCAGCCTTGATCGCCACATTGACTCAGGTTGCCACATCACCTAGCCAACTTGGGTCGCCAGCCAGATCAACTCGAGTTGCCAGATCGACTCGGGACACCACATCGACTCAGGTAGTCAGCTAGATCATCTTGGATCCCTAGATCGCTCGATGAACTCAACTCAGGTGGGGTCTCTAGATCAAGTCGGGTCACCAGATCAAGTCGGGTCCTGAGCTAGATCAACTTAGGTCACCACATCGACTTAGGTCACCAGCCAGATCAGGTCCCTAGCCAGATCAACTCAGGTCACCACATCCAATATGCACAATAGTAATGCTGATGAGTATGCAAACTCATCAATGAAGTCATCTCAGTATGCCAAGTTGTCAAGTCCTCCAACTTAGATCAGTCGAGTCGCATAAGTAACTCCAACTACCATAATAAACTTAGATCACTCAGGTCGTTAGGTCGACTCGGGTTGCCGGCTTGACTCGGGTCTCTAGATCGCGATAGGTCGCTGGATCAACTCGGGTTGCTAGCTAGATTAACTCAAGTCACCACATCGACTTGGGTCATCACCTAGATCAGCTCAGGTTGCCACATCACCTAACCAACTCAGGTCAGGTCGGGTCACCAGATTAATTCGGGTCACCAGCCAGATCAACTTAGGTTGCCACATCAACTCGAGTATCCAGATAGATCAGCTCGGGTCACCAAATCACCTAACTAACTTAGGTCAGGTTGGGTTAGGTCTCCTGATCAGGTCGGGTCACCGGATCAACTCAGGTCGCTAATTAGATCAACTCGGGTCACTAACATGATCAACTCGGGTCAACACATCAGCTTATGTTGTTAACACATTCCAATATGCCAAGCTGTCTAGTTTGCTAGCTCGGATCACTCGAGTCGCATAAGTAACTCGTATTGCCAAAACAACTTGGGTCACCTAATTAACTCGAGTCATCAGATCGACTCGGGTCGCCAGATCGACTCGGGTCACCGGATCGACTCGAGTCCTCGAATCGACTCGGGTCACCGTATTGACGCAGGTCACCGGATCGACTCAGGTCTCCAGATCAGGATGGGTCGTCCGATCGACTCGGTTCATCGGATCGATTCGGGTATCCAGATAGATCAAATCAGGTCACCAAATCACCTGACTAACTTAGGTTAGGTCGGGTCTCTGGATCGAGTCGGGTCACCAGATCAAATTGGGTCTCCAGCCAGATCAACTCGGGTCAACACATCGACTCGAGTCACCAACCAGATCAACTTGGGTCGCCAGACCAACTCAGGTCAGGTCGGGTAAGGTCTCCAGATTGGGTCAAGTCGCGGGATCATTTCAGCTCGCCAGCCAGATCAACTCGAGTTGCTACATCGACTCGACTCGACTCGCCAACCAGATCAGCTCAGGTCATTAGATCACCTGACCAACTCGAGTCAGGTCGACGGATGAAGTCAGATCGCCAGATCAACTCAGGTCGCCAGCCAGATCAACTCAGATCATCACATCGACTTAGGTCGCCAGCCAAATCAGCTCGGGTCACCAAATCAACTCGGGTCACCAGCCAGATCAACTCGGGTTAACAAATTTGAGTTTTGACCCCACTCGCAAGCGAGCTAGGCTAACTCATTCAAACTTGGATCGCCTCAATCTAATATGCATAATAGTAATACTAACGAGTATGCAAACTCATCAATGAAGTCAACTAAGTATGCCAGCCTGATCAACTCAGGTCAACAAATTGACTCGGGTCACCAACCAGATCAACTCGGGTCACCAGATTGCCAGGCCAAGTTGGGTCGGGTCGGGTTGGGTCAGGTCTCTAGATCGGGTTGGGTCAGTTCTCTAGATCGGGTCGGGTTGCCAGATCAATTCTTGTCGCCAACCAGATCAACTCAGGTCGCCACATCGACTCGGGTCGTCAGCCAGATCAGCTCGGGTCACCACATCACCTAACCAACTCGGGTTAGGTCGGGTCACCCGATCAATTTGGGTCACTAAGTTGGGTGTGACTCCATGAATGGCACGAGTGGTTTTCTTTTTCAACTCTAGTTTTTTCATTCTTTTCATTGTACGAAGCCTCCTTTGTCTATTTTTTTAGGACTTTTGACCCCGCCCTGAGGATCGCCAACGAGCTCGACCGGATCCTGTCCGAGATCTTGCTCGTGAGCGAGCTCACCGGGATCCCGTCGCCAACGAGCTAGGCGTGACTCCATGGATGGCTCTAGTGATTTAAGTTTTTTATAACTTGAAAATTTTGTTCTTTTCCTTGTATAGAGCCTCCTTTATCCATTTTTTCCTACGAGTTTCGACCCCGCCAGCGACCTTGTTAAGTTCTCATCGCAGGTCTTGCCCTACTACCACGAAAGCCTCCCAGCGGTTATATGAAATGACCCCGGGTCATTTCAACACTGCGTCTAACAATAACTAGTCAGACTGCATCAAATGATGTCCACCTCGATCCATGCCAACTCATTCAAACTTGGATCACCTCAATCTAATATGCACAATAGTAATGCTGACAAGTATGCCAACTCATCAATGAAGTCGCCTTAGCATGCCAAGCTGTCAAGTCCCCCAACTTGAATTACTCCAGTCGCATAAGTAATTCGGATCATTGGATCGACTCGCATCGCCGAGTCAACTCGGGTTTCTGGATCGACTCGAGTCCCCAAAACAACTTGGGTTGCCAGTCGGATCAACTCGGGTCACCATCCAGATCAACTCAGGTCGCAAGATCACCTGACTAACTTAGATTGACGAAGTTGCCTAGCCAACTTGGATCGCTAGACTTGCCAGATCGACTCGAATCACTGGAGTCGTCAGATCGACTCAGATCTCTATTTCAAGTCGGCCCTATTGCCACGAAGGCATCCCAATGATAACCAGTCAGATCGCAAGTTAAATCACATCAAATGATGTTCACCTCGATCTGTGCTAACTCATTCAATCTTGGATCACCTCGATCCAATATGCCAAGCTGTCAAGTCCACCAGCTCAGATCACTCGAGTTGCATAAGTAACTCAGATCGCCAGAACAACTCGGGTCACCAGATCGACACAGGTCGTCAAATCCACTCGGGTTGCCGAATCAACTCGAGTCGTCGGATCGACTCGGGTCTCCAGATTAGGACGGGTTGTCAGATCGACTCGGGCCGCCAGCCAAATCTACTCGGGTCCCTACATCGACTCAGGTATCCATATAGATCATATTGGGTCGCCAAATCACCTGACTAACTAAAGTTAGGTCAAGTTTGGTCGGGTCAGGTCTCCGGATTGGGTCGGGTCACCGGATCAACTTGGGTCAACATATCGACTCGAGTCGCCAACCAGAACAACTCGGGTCACCAGATTGCCAGACCAACTCGGGTTGGGTCGGGTCAGGTCTTCAGATCGGGTCAGGTCACGGGATCATTTTGGGTCGCCAGCCAGATCAACTCGGGTCGCCACATCAACTCGACTCACCAACCAGGTCAGGTCGGGTCACCAGATCACCTGACCAACTCGGTCAGGTCGACGGATGAAGTCGGATCGCTGGATCAACTCAGGTCGCTAGCCAGATCAACTTGGGTCACCACACCAACTCAGGCCGCCAGCCAAATCAGCTCAGGTCGCGAGATCAACTCAGGTCAACAAATGTGACTTTTGACCCCACTCACAAGTGAGCTAGGCTAACTCATTCCAAGTCTCTCATGGAAAAGTCCATGACTTCCCATTCCTATACCTATGCTGACGAGTATGCCAACTCATCAATGAATTCGGCTCAGCATGCCAAGTTGTCAAGTCCCCCAACTTGAATTACTCCAGTCACATAAGTAATTTAGATCACCAGAACAACTCGGGTCACCGGATCGACTCAATTCGCCGGATTGACTTGGATCACCGGATCACTAGAGTCGGCAAAGTAACCCAGATCTCTAGGGTCATAACGGGATAGGTATTGTTTACGGATGTAACGACCTCTGAGATGAGCCCAACTCGTCAATCGGAGCCAGCTCGCCAATCTGATTGAGCTAGCCGATCTGAGCCAACTCACCGATTTGAGCTAGCAAGACACCTCTCAAGAATTGAGTTTGAGAACTTCTCCACTAATGAGTTGTCCTCAAGATGTGAACTTGCATCCAGATTAGGACTTGTGGCTTGCACGAGCCAATGTCATGAAGACCTCCTACGTACATGCAACCAATGCATCTCATAGTCCAACATAGTTCTGAACTAGCTCATTACGCCACCATCTCGCACATGTTCCAAGTCTCCCATGGAAAAGTCCCCAACTTCCCATTCCAATACCTAGTTGATTTCACCTCGGATCGAGTCCCCAACAAGATCCAATGCCACTCTGCACAAAGCAGTCCATGCTACTTCATGCAGCTCGAATGACACCTCGACTTGACTCTAAACCTTACCCAGGCCAAAACTATTAACAACTTGTCGCACAACCCCATGAATGCTCCTCGAATCAAGTCCCTGACATGACCCTACTCCTGAGTGCACCAAACAACTCCTTTGTTACACCTCGGATCGAGTCCCTTACATGTCAGTTCAAGTCAGTCGACGTGTTAGCTCTATTTCTAGTATGAGGTGATCTTGTCACATCAACACTACACCCATCCATTGTAAGTTAGCCATACCACCACAAAGTCATCCAACAGTCATTATGAAATGACCCCTATCACATCAAGCTGTGTTGGTTTGTTTCAAGTCGGCCCTATTGCCACGAAGGCATCCCAATGGTAACTAGTCAAATCGCATCAAATGATGTTCACCTCGATCTATGCCAATGCTGCCTATGATTGATTTGCTAGCTCTCTACGGATATTTTTGGATATGCCATTTGATACCTGAATGCTATGCATGGGTTCGTGCATAGACGATTCGAGCTGAGCTTAAGGATGTTGAGTTCTCAAGTGAATATGAATAGGCGAGTTGTTCTATGGAGTAGAACTCAGGAATGCATGATGGATTGAGCTCATCTCGCGGATCCGAGCCAGCTCGTTGATCCGATCCAGCTTGTCGATCTGAGCCAGCTCGACGATCCGAGCCAGCTCGTCAAGTTGAGCCTTTTACGAGATTTAAATTTTTTGCGACCTATCGACGTCGGCAAGCATTTGTATGGGGGAGAAAGACTCGGACTAATAACTTATCCTCGTAGGGGAGGTGTTGTTGGTGGATGTGAGGATTTTTGAGATGAGACCCAAGCTGGAACAAATTCTAGTGCGCATTGTGATTAGAGCTAAGCTAAAGGATATTGAGTTCTCAAAGGAATACAAATAGGCAAGTTGTTTTATGGAGTAGAACACGGGAATGCATGATGGATCCGATCCGATTTGAGCCGAGCCGGCTCGGCGATCCGAGCCAGCCAGCTTGGAAAACCGAGCCGGCTCGCTCGGCAAACCGTGCCAGCTCGCCGATTCGAGTCAGCTCGCTCGGTGATCCGAGCCAGCTCGCTTGGCGATCCGAGCCTTTTACGAGATTTTAAGTTTTTGTGACTTATCGGCGTCGGCAAGCATTTCTACGTGGGAGCAAGACTCGGACTAATAACTTATATAGGGGAGGTGTTGTTGGTGGATGTAAGGATCTTTGAGATGAGACTCGAGATGGAATGGATTCTAGTGCCCATTGTGATTCGAGCTGAGCTAAAGGATGTTGAGTTCTCAAGTGAATACAAATAGGTGAGTTGTTCTATGGAGTAGAACACGGGAATGCATGATGGATTGAGCTCAGCTCGTCGATCCGAGCCAGCTCACGGATTCGAGCTAGCTTGTCGAGCTGAGTCTTTTACGAGATTTAAAGTTTTCGTGACCTATCCGTGTCGGCGAGCATTTCTACGGGGGAGCAAGACTTGGACTAATAACTTATATAGGGGAGGTGGTGTTGGTGGATGGAAGGATCTTTGAGATGAGACCCGAGCTGGAACGGATTCTAGTGCGCGTTGTGATTCGAGTTGAGCTAAAGGATGTTGAATTCTCAAGTGATTACAAATAGGCGAGTTATTCCATGGAGTAGAACACGGGAATGCATGATGGATTGAGCTCAACTCGGCGATCCGAGCCAGCTCGGCGATCCGAGCCAGCTCGGCGATCCGAGCCAGCTCGGCGATCCGAGCCAGCTCGGCGATCCGAGCCAGCTCGGCGATCCGAGCCAGCCCGTCGAGCTGAGTCTTTTACAAGATTTAAATTTTTTGTGACCTTTCGGCGTTGGCGAGCATTTCTACGGGGGAGTAAGACTCGGACTAATAACTTATATAGGGGAGGTGTTGTTGGTGAATGTAAGGATCACTGAGATGAGACCCGAGCTGGAACGGATTCTAGTGCGCGTTATGATTCGAGCTGAGCTAAAGGATGTTCAGTTCTCAAGTGAATACAAAGAGGTGACTCATTCTATGGAGTAGAACATGGGAATGCATGATGGAATGAGCTCAGATCGCCGATCCGAGCTAGCTCGTCGATCCGAGCCACGGGTATGTACGATCCGAGCCAGCCCGTCGAGCTGAGTCATTTATGAGATTTAAATTTTTTGTGACCTTTCGGCGTTGGCGAGCATTTCTACGGGGGAGCAAGACTCGGACTAATAACTTATATAGGGGAGGTGTTGTTGGTGAATGTAAGAATCATTGAGATGAGATCCGAGCTGGAACGGATTCTAGTACGCGTTGTGATTCGAGCTGAGCTAAAGGATGTTCAGTTCTCAAGTGAATACAAAGAGGTGAGTCATTCTATGGAGTAGAACATGGGAATGCATGATGGAATGATCTCAGATCGTCGATCCGAGCTATCTCGTCGATCCGAGCCAGCTCGCTGATCCGAGCCATGGGTATGTAGGTAGTTTTCATGAGATCGGCTCGCCCGGCCCACAAGTCAAACATCGATTCTCTTATTAAGGGTGAGCCCTTGTCTAGCGTTTGGGTCGCTCGGTACAAGCTGTTCGATTTGTAATGTGTGCAAAGCTTTTGGGTTGATATTTGGAAGATTTAAATTTTTTGTGAGCTATTCTCCTCGTTTCACTTGATATTTTTGAAGATTTGAATTATTTGTGAGCTATTCTCCCCGTTTCCCTTGATTTTTTTGGAAGAATTGGAATTTTTGAGAGTTGTTCTCTTCGCCTCAAATTTCTACGGAAGAGCAAGACTTGGACTAATAACTTATATAGGGGAGGTGTTGTTGGTGAATGAAAGGATCTTTGAGATGAGACCCGAGCTGGAACGGATTCTAGTGCGCGTTGTGATTCAAGCTGAGCTAAAGGATGTTCAGTTCTCAAGTGAATACAAAGAGGTGAGTCGTTTTATGGAGTAGAACACGGGAATGCATGATGGAATGAGCTCAGATCGACGATCCGAGTCAGCTCGCTGATCTGAGCCACGGGTATGTAGGCAGTTTTCATGAGATCGGCTCGCCCGGCCCACAAGTCAAACACTGATTCTCTTATTAAGGGTGAGCCCTTGTCTAGCGTTTGGGTCGCTCGGTACAAGCTGTTTGATTTGTAATGTGTGCGAAGCTTTTGGGTTTGATATTTGGAAGATTTGAATTTTTTGTGAGCTATTCTCCTCGTTTCACTTGATTTTTTTGAAGATTTGAATTATTTGTGAGCTATTCTCCCCATTTCCCTTGATTTTTTGGAAGATTTGGATTTGTTGCGAGTTGTTCTCTTCGCCTCAAATTTCTACGGAAGAGCAAGACTTGGACTAATAACTTATATAGGGGAGGTGTTGTTGGTGAATGCAAGGATCTTTGAGATGAGACCCGAGCTGGAACGGATTCTAGTGCACGTTGTGATTCGAGCTGAACTAAAGGATGTTTAGTTCTCAAGTGAATACAAAGAGGTGAGTCATTTATGGAGTAGAAGACGGGAATGCATGATGGAATGAGCTCAGATCGCCGATCCGAGCTAGCTTGTCGATCCGAGCCACGGGTATGTAGTCAGTTTTCATGAGATCGGATCGTCCGGGCCACAAGCTAGCTATTTTTTGTGAGCTATTCTCTTTGTTTCCTTTGATTTTTTTGGAAGACTTGCATTTTTTGTGAGCTATTCTCTTCGTTTCAATTGAATTTTTGGAAGTTATGCATTTTTTGTGATGTAGTCTCTTCGTTTCACTTGCATTTTTGGGAGATTTGATTTTTTTTGTGAGCTATTCTCTTCTTTTCCCTTGAATTTTTTTTTGCAAGACTTGCATTTTTTGTGAGCTATTCTCTTCGTTTCAATTGAATTTTTAGAAGTTTTGAATTTTTTGTGATCTATTCTTCTTTGTTTCACTTGTATTTTTGAGAGATTTGAAATTTTTGTGAGATATTCTCTTCGGCTCAAATTTCTACGGAAGTGCAATACTTGGACTAATAACTTATATAGGGGAGGTGTTGTCACAGGCTTTACTATTCGGCTAGCTCGGCCCGTGCGGCACTGCAGGCTTTCGCCAAGAGCAGGGGTTCGCTCTTGCAAAGACCACAGCTTCCGCCTCCAATGTTGCCCAAATCGGATCTAGAATATGTGACACAAAGCTGGGAAAGATACCAATATTTCAAACATGAAATCACAGTCGCAAGAACACAAGTTGGGCAAGCTTCTTTTGCATTCAATATGAGGTCCCTTTACAAATTGATGCCAAGCATCGCTGGATAGAGATTATCCAGGTTGCCCTATTACAAAATCACGGCTAAGAATAACCGCTCAGAATGAAGTCCAAGACTTCAACATACAGTCGCAGTCCCTCGCGAAGAAGAAGGCCGCGAGGAGCAGTTCGGCTCCAACCCGTCGACCCTGAGAAACACTCGGCTCTGGTGTGCTTCGGCTTCTCCTCGCCACGAGCTGCAAACAAAATGACTTCCGCCCGTCTGCGAAATGTCCAATGACTTCACTGCCCTGCAACAAAGTCTACGCGCCTGCGAAATCACTCTCCAAAATGTTCATGCGTCGCTCTCCCTTCTATCCTCCCTTTTTTTACAATGAGAAGGTTCTGCATTATAAATAACTCGGCCCCCAAGCATGCCCGCGAAATCGGCCCGTTTAAAATTCAAACGGTCGACTGCATTAACTTCGGGTAGCTGCCGAATGACAGAGAAGTGGCCGTTGCCGCTGAACCGCGCCTCTGTCAAGTCATGATGACCGATTTCAAATTTCAAATCGGCCCGCCCAATGACACAGACAAAAACCCTCGGCTGCAGATCGACAAGACCGCACTGCAACCTCATGAGTGCGTTCGCAGGGTATGATTGCACGTCCAGACATGAGTGTAAAACACTCCAACGTCGGCCGCGTCCGCCATTAATGAAGGTGGGTGAAAACGTCCCAGTCGCACAGAGAAAGCTTGAACTCCAAGCAAGCTTCCCATCCGCAGACCTGCAAGCGTCGCCTCGGCTCGGAATGATTACTGGCAAACTGACATGCCCTCTGACATATCTGACAACGTCCTCAGTCCCATCTCCTTCGGCTCGGATCGATCACAGCTCGGCTGGGCTAGCTCGTCCAGCACGCCTCGGCTTGCTCGGCTCGGATCGGCATGAGCACGGTTAAGCAGCACGACTCGGATCGGACGATCAGCTCGGATCGCCGAACTAAGTCGACTGCCGGCACGGCTCGGATGCCCGACTCGGGTTGGATGATCGCACAGCTCGGTTTGCTGAGATCGGCTAAGGCAGAAACTGGCACGACCCCTGGGGTCATGACATCCTCCCCCAATCAAATCGGCGACGCCCTCGACGCCGGCGCACCTCAGCCCAAAGGTGCACGGGAGGGGTTCACTGCATAGATTACTCAAGAGGGGTAGAGTTCCTCTGCAGGAACTCCATTATCATTTCTTCATCCCTCCAAAGGGTTTCACCTTGTTCCCACGTCGCTGCGTTCCGCTCGGACCCTTCAAAGATAACCAAGAATTCTCGAAACACTCTTCTTCCTCGGCCGCGGGTGCGCATTGCCAGAACTTGCTCGACCCGCCGGTTAGGGTTGTCTAGCACGTTCGCCGGGCCGCGTTCAGGAATGTTGCGTTCCAAGTCGTCCAGATCGGGGTGATGAGCACGGAGCAGGGAAACATGAAAAACCGGATGCACGCAAAGGTGCAAAGGCAGATTCAATTTATATGTCACCTGGTTGATTTTCTTGATGACTTCAAACGGTCCGTCCCACCTCCGCACCAAAGAAGCACTTAGCCCTTTTGGCACCTGAAACTGCTTCGGGTCCATTCTCAGCAAGACCTTGTCACCAACATTGAATTCAGCCTTTCTCCTGTTCTGATCTGCATACTTTTTGATGCGATCTCCAGCTCGGGTCAGGTGATACCTGGCCAGATCGACCCGCTCGTTCCATCTCTGCAACAGCTCGGCCGCATCGGTGTCCGTCCCTTGGTAGCCAGCCATGATGGTATGCGGGGTGAGCGGTTGCTGTCCCGTCGCAAGCTCAAACGGGCTGAAGTTGGAAGACGCACTCTTTTGCAAGTTGTAGCTGAATTGTGCTACGTCCAACAACTTCGGCCAATTGCTCTGGTCTGAGGTCACAAAGTGCCTCAAGTAATCTTCAAGGATGGCATTGATCCGCTCCGTTTGCCCATCCGTCTGCGGGTGATACGCCGAACTAATGAGTAGCCGCGTTCCGACCAGCTTGAAGAGCTCGGTCCAAAATCTTGAGGTGAATCTCGGGTCGCGATCAGACACGATATTCAACGGGATCCCCCAATGTTTCACCACATTCTTGAAGAAGTACTCGGCCACCAGCTCGGCCGAGCAGGGTTGTGTGCACGGCACAAAGACCGCATACTTGGAGAAGCGATCGACCAGAACCATAATGCTAGTGAAGCCATCCACCGGAGGGAGCTGGGATATGAAATCCATGCTGACACTTGCCCACGGCCGCACTGGTATTGGTAAGGGTTGGAGCAACCCGCCTGGCCTTTCATTCACCGATTTGTCTTGCTGGCAGACAAGGCAAGAGCGCACATAATGTTCCGCATCGTCACGCATCTTGGGCCAGTAGAAGCCTCTTTCTAACAGCGCCAGTGTCCTCTTTTGGCCTGGGTGACCCGCCCATACTGAGTCGTGACACTCATGAAGCAAGTCCTTCCGCAGCTCTTTCCACTTGGGTATGTAAAGCCGATCCTGGGTATAGTAAAGGAGCCCATCCTTCATGTCGAACCGCCTGGTCCGTCCAGCACCGACTTGAAGCACGATTTGATGTGCTTGTGAATCCATTTCAAGGCCTTCCTTCACCTTTTCTCGGATCAGATCCGAGATCACAATTTGACTTGAAGTCTCTGCCAGCGACTCAAGTGCTCCGAGTTGTTTCTTGCGGCTCAATGCATCAGCCACGACATTGTGCCGACCCGGGTTGTAAATGAGCTCGTAGTCGAACTCGGCTAGATATTCTTGCCACCGTGCCTGCTTCGGTGTCAGCTTCGCCTGCGTTTGAAAGTAGGTCGAGCTGACATTGTCCGTCTTGACAACGAACTGCACTCCGAGTAGGTAATGCCTCCATACTCGCAAGCAGTGCACGACCGCAGTCATCTCCTTCTCATGCACCGTGTACCTCCGTTCTCGGTCATTGAGCTTCCGCGACTCAAAAGCCACGGGGTGTCCATCTTGCATCAAAACGCCACCAATGGCATAGTCGGATGCGTCCGTCTGGACTTCAAAGGCTTGATTGTATTTCGGCAAGGCTAAGACTGGCTCCTCAGTCAGCTTGCACTTGAGCAGCTCGAAGGCTTCGATCTGCCGCGGTCCCCATGTCCACCGCTTGTCTTTCTTCAACAGATCGGTTAGAGGGGCAGCGATCTTGGAGTAGCCTGCCACGAATTTACGATAATAATTAGCCAACCCCAAAAACTGCCTTACCTCGTGCACATTTCCGAGCGGCTCCCAGTCTCTGATGGCCGCAAGTTTCTCCGGGTCAGGTCGGATGCGCCCCTTTCCAACAAAGTGTCCAAGAAAGGGCACTTCCTCTTGTGCAAAGACGCATTTTTCCTTTTTGACGAACAGCCCATGTGTCCGGAGAAGATCGAACACCTCGCCGAGGTGCTCCTTATGCTCAGCCAGTGATCTGCTGTAGATCAAAATGTCGTCCAAGTAGACCACCACGCAACGATCTAGCAAGGGTCGGAAGACGTCGTTCATCAACGTGCTGAAGGTGGCCGGTGCGTTTGTCAGCCCAAAGGGCATGACAAGGAACTCATATGATCCATACCTCGTCGCAATAGCCGTTTTCTCCTCGTCACCTTCTGCAACTCGAATTTGATAATAACCCTGCCTCAGATCGAGCTTTGTAAAGACCCTTGCCTCTACCAATCGATCGAAGCTGTCCGCGATCAAGGGGAGCGGATACTTGTTCTTCACCGTTTGCTTGTTGAGCGCTCGGTAGTCCACACACAGGCGCAGCGATCCATCCTTTTTCCTCTGAAACAGCACCGGGGCCGCATATGGTGACCTTGAAGGTCGAAGATATCCTGCCTCCACTAGCTCGGCGAGTTGCCGTCTCAGCTCGGCCATCTCGGGACTGGATAGACGGTATGGGGCCTTCGCCGGCGGCTTAGCTCCTGTCTCCAGCTCGATGCGATGGTCGACATAACGCCTAGGGGGCAACTCGGCTGGGAGACGATCCGGCATAACCTCCGCGTACGCCTTCAAAACATCCTCAACAGCCTCTGAGTTGGATCGCTCGGATGGTTCGCCATCGTCCCATCCTCCAAGCAGCGTGGCCAAGAAAAGTCCATCTTTCTTGCACGCCTTTTTCAAAGCCACTGCACTTAGTGTCTTTTCCCGCTCCGCTCGGTTGACTGTTTGCACTAGACAGGGTCGGGTCGGATCCAGCATCAGCACGCACCCGAGGTGGGGTGCTATGACCGCGGCCGCTTGTCTCAGAAAGTCTTGCCCCAAGATTAACTCGAAGTCCTCCATGTCGATGGCCACCAAGTCCACCGCTCCTTGCCACTGTCCGACGCGCATTAGAGCATTGCGGACTTCTCCGCTGACCTTTCGGATAGGAGCTGTCACCGCTTTGAAATTTGACTCGGTTGGATCGAGTCGGAGCCCAAGTGATTTGGCTCGGTTCACCGCCATGTAGTTGTGGGTCGCACCGGAGTCCATCATAGCAAAAACTTTCTTGCCTCCAAAGAACGCTTCGACGTAGCAGAGGTCGTGCCGGCTCGCCGAGCTAGAAGACGCACCCGGGGTCGCAGCATTCTGCAGGGCGTTAACCAACTGCAAGACCCCCATTTCCGGCATCTTCTTTTCTTCTGCTCGCACCGCGTTGACCCTAGCTCGTTCCGGGCACTCTCTGGCAAAGTGTCCAGGCTGACCGCAGATGAAACAGTTGCGGTCGCGCTCAATCTTTTTGTCCTTAGACGGAGCAGCGTCTTTCGGCTTCTTAGTAGAATGTCCTCCATTCTTTTTGGCTTT
Organism: Chamaecyparis obtusa; assembly: GCA_027943335.1. Taxonomy (NCBI): domain Eukaryota; kingdom Viridiplantae; phylum Streptophyta; class Pinopsida; order Cupressales; family Cupressaceae; genus Chamaecyparis; species Chamaecyparis obtusa. Next base: position 100,949 of record BSBK01007826.1, on the reverse strand, counting down.
GGGCTTGTGCTTCTCCTCCTTTTGGGTCGTGTTCTGCTGGTCCGACTTAGGCCGAAAATGGCGCGGCCGCTTCCTTCCTTCAAAGCGAGCGCCACCGAAGCCCTTTGCTGCGTCGCCCTTGTAGTCTAAGAGCCCATCCGCAACTGCAATAGCCTCGGCCAAGGTTTGCACTCTTTGTCGTCTCAGCTCGTCCGCCGCCCAGGGTTGGAGATTCCGGGTGAACAGGTAAAGCTTCTCGAAGTCGTTTAACTTGGAGCATTCCAAGTCAAGCGCTTGGAAGGCTTGCACATAGTCCCTTAGCTTGCCGGTGTGTTTGAGCTCATCGAAACGAGCTCGGGTAACCCAATCCGAGTTACCCGGCCTGAACTGACTTTGCAAAGCAGCCTTCAGTTCGGCCCATGTCTTGATCGAATCCACAGTCTTGCCCGCGCGCTCGTCCACCAGATGCGTCCGCCACCATAGCTTTGCGCTACCAGTGAAGCAAGAAGCCACCTTTCGGATCTGCGCCTCATCACTCAGCTCGGGGGTACTGGCTAACAGCTCCTCCACATCCCAGAAGAAGTTGTCCAGCGCTTTGTCGTCCCGATTCCCATCATAGGAGCCGAGTTGACTTGTAGGCTTTACGCCTTGCGTCCCTCCTTGCAGCAGTGTGTTGTGCAATGCTTGGCCGTCTCTCAAGAACTTCAGCTCATCCTTTGATGCATCCATAGCATCTCGGATTCTAGCCATGTCTTCCTGAATCACAGTGTAACCCGCTACAAGACTTGCGATCTCCTCTGGCAGATCGGCCGCTTCAAAGAGCGACACTCTCTCCTCTAAGTTCTTGAGCCAGTCGCGCGTCTTGGGTTTGTGGGTCGCCGAACCTCTGCCGGTTTTTACCCCATCAATCACGGGTTGTTCTTCGCCGCTCGAATCCTCCGGATCCGCCATGAAGAGCAGTCAGTGTTCACAATTTAGATCAGAAGTGGCTCTGATACCACGTGTCACAGGCTTTACTATTCGGCTAGCTCGGCCCGTGCGGCACTGCAGGCTTTCGCCAAGAGCAGGGGTTCGCTCTTGCAAAGACCACAGCTTCCGCCTCCAATGTTGCCCAAATCGGATCTAGAATATGTGACACAAAGCTGGGAAAGATACCAATATTTCAAACATGAAATCACAGTCGCAAGAACACAAGTTGGGCAAGCTTCTTTTGCATTCAATATGAGGTCCCTTTACAAATTGATGCCAAGCATCGCTGGATAGAGATTATCCAGGTTGCCCTATTACAAAATCACGGCTAAGAATAACCGCTCAGAATGAAGTCCAAGACTTCAACATACAGTCGCAGTCCCTCGCGAAGAAGAAGGCCGCGAGGAGCAGTTCGGCTCCAACCCGTCGACCCTGAGAAACACTCGGCTCTGGTGTGCTTCGGCTTCTCCTCGCCACGAGCTGCAAACAAAATGACTTCCGCCCGTCTGCGAAATGTCCAATGACTTCACTGCCCTGCAACAAAGTCTACGCGCCTGCGAAATCACTCTCCAAAATGTTCATGCGTCGCTCTCCCTTCTATCCTCCCTTTTTTTACAATGAGAAGGTTCTGCATTATAAATAACTCGGCCCCCAAGCATGCCCGCGAAATCGGCCCGTTTAAAATTCAAACGGTCGACTGCATTAACTTCGGGTAGCTGCCGAATGACAGAGAAGTGGCCGTTGCCGCTGAACCGCGCCTCTGTCAAGTCATGATGACCGATTTCAAATTTCAAATCGGCCCGCCCAATGACACAGACAAAAACCCTCGGCTGCAGATCGACAAGACCGCACTGCAACCTCATGAGTGCGTTCGCAGGGTATGATTGCACGTCCAGACATGAGTGTAAAACACTCCAACGTCGGCCGCGTCCGCCATTAATGAAGGTGGGTGAAAACGTCCCAGTCGCACAGAGAAAGCTTGAACTCCAAGCAAGCTTCCCATCCGCAGACCTGCAAGCGTCGCCTCGGCTCGGAATGATTACTGGCAAACTGACATGCCCTCTGACATATCTGACAACGTCCTCAGTCCCATCTCCTTCGGCTCGGATCGATCACAGCTCGGCTGGGCTAGCTCGTCCAGCACGCCTCGGCTTGCTCGGCTCGGATCGGCATGAGCACGGTTAAGCAGCACGACTCGGATCGGACGATCAGCTCGGATCGCCGAACTAAGTCGACTGCCGGCACGGCTCGGATGCCCGACTCGGGTTGGATGATCGCACAGCTCGGTTTGCTGAGATCGGCTAAGGCAGAAACTGGCACGACCCCTGGGGTCATGACAGGTGTTGTCCGCGGAAGCTCCCCCATGCCCCTCTAATAGAATCAGTGCTAGTGATCCCGTTTTGAAATCCGACGGACGGATGGATGAGCAGGTCGGATTTCAAAACGGGATCAGCAGCACTGATTCCATTAGAGGGGCATGAAGCCACCTGATTGCTATGCGGGGGCTGCTCAAAGTCCCGTCTTTCGAGTCGCTCGACGGCGCAAGTCGGAAAGGGTTCGACAGCGGTTGTCGTTCCAATGCGTCGTCGCAGTGACATGGAAGGCGATCTTCGGGTTAGCCCTTGTCTAGCTTTTGGGTCGCTTGGTACAAGCGATCTGCTATGTACTTTCCGCGAACCCCTATCCGGGTACTCGTTAGCTATGCATTGGCTCTTGCATGTGTGGAACGGAGAGATGCGGCCTTCACAGGGAGTCGGCCTGAAATAGTTCTGTGCGTGCGAATGGAGCCGCGTATAGCTTTTGGGTCGTTTGGATAGGGTGCCCCTCCAAGCGAATCAGTGCTGGTGCTCGGACGGATTTGCGGCTCAGATTTAAAATGTGAGGAGCATGCCTGATTTTATTTGAGGGGCATGAAGCCACCTGATTGCTATGCGGGGGCTCCCCTGGGTCGTCTCTTTTGGGTCACTCGATGGCGCAAGTCGGAGAAGGGTTCGACAACGGTAGTCGTTCCAGCGCGTCGTCATTAGTGATACTGAAGTCGATCTGTGTGCAGCCCCCGTCTAGCACTTGGGTCTGCATGCCGCAAGAAGATTTGAATTTTTTGTGAGTTAAAGTCTTTTTCTTTTTTTCGTTTCACTGGAGTTTTTGCGAGATTTGAAGTTTTTGTGAGCTATTCTCTTCGTTTCACTTAAATTTTTTGTGAGCTATTCTCTTCGTTTCACTTGAATTTTTGGAAGTTTTGAGTTTTTTGTGAGCTATCCTCTTCGTTTCACTTGAATTTTTGCAGGATTTGAATTTTTTGTGAGCTATTCTTCTTTGTTTCACTTGGTTTTTTGGAAGATTTGAATTTTTTGTGAGCTATTTTCTTTGTTTCCCTTGTTTTTTTTTGGAAGACTTGCATTTTTTGTGAGCTATTCTCTTCTTTTCCCTTGATTTTTTTTTTGCAAGACTTGGATTTTTTGTGAGCTATTCTCTTCATTTCAATTGAATTTTTGGAAGTTTTGAATTTTTTGTGATCTATTCTCTTTGTTTCACTTGTATTTTTGAGAGATTTGAAATTTTTGTGAGATATTCTCTTCGGCTCAAATTTCTACGAAAGTGCAATACTTGGACTAATAACTTATATAGGGGAGGTGTTGTCCGCGGAAGCTCCCCCATGCCCCTCTAATAGAATCAGTGCTGGTGATCTCGTTTTGAAATCCGACAGACGGACGGATGATTAGGTCAGATTTCAAAATGGGATCAGCAGCACTGATTCCATTACAGGGGCATGAAGCCACCTGATTGCTATGCGTGGGCTGCTCAAAGTCCCGTCTTTCGGGTCGCTCGATTGCGCAAGTCGGAAAGGGTTCGACAGCGGTTGTCGTTCCAATGCGTCGTCGTTGTGACATGTAAGGCGATCTTAGGGTCAGCCCCCGTCTAGCTTTTGGGTTGCTTTGGTACAAGCGATCTGCTATGTACTTTCCGCGAAACCCTATCCGGGTACTCGTTAGCTATGCGTTGTCTCTTGCATGTGTGCAACGAAGAGATGCGGCCTTCACAGGGAGTCGGCCTGAAACAGTTCTGTGCGTGCGAATGGAGCCGCGTATAGCTTTTGGGTCGTTTGGATAGGGTGCCCCTCCAAGTGAATCAGTGCTGGTGCTCGGATGGATTTGCGGCTCGGATTTAAAATGTGAGTAGCATGCCTGATTTTATTGGAGGGGCATGAAGCCACCTGATTGCTATGCGGGGGCTCCCCTGGGTCGTCTCTTCTGGGTCACTCGATGGCGCAAGTCGGAGAAGGGTTCAACAACGGTAGTTGTTCCAGCGCGTCGTCATTAGTGATACTGAAGTCGATCTGTGGGCGAGCCCCGGTCTAGCATTTGGGTCTGCATGCGGCAAGAAGATTTGAATTTTTTGTGAGTTAAGTCTTTTTCGTTTCACTGGAGTTTTTGCGAGATTTGAAGTTTTTTGTGAGCTATTCTCTTCGTTTCACTTGAATTTTTGGAAGTTTTGAATTTTTTGTGAGCTATTCTCTTCGTTTCACTTGAATTTTTTGAAGTTTTGAATTTTTTGTGAGCTATTCTCTTCCTTTCACTTGAATTTTTGCAGGATTTGAATTTTTTGTGAGCTATTCTTCTTTGTTTCACTTGGTTTTTTCGAAGATTTGAATTTTTTGTGAGCTATTCTCTTTGTTTCCCTTGATTTTTTTTTGGAAGACTTGCATTTTTTGTGAGCTATTCTCTTCGTTTCAATTGAATTTTTGGAAGTTATGCATTTTTTGGTGATGTAGTCTCTTCGTTTCACTTGCATTTTTGGGAAATTTGATTTTTTTGTGAGCTATTCTCTTCTTTTTCCTTGATTTTTTTTGCAAGACTTGGATTTTTTGTGAGCTATTCTCTTCATTTCAATTGAATTTTTGGAAGTTTTGAATTTTTTGTGATCTATTGTTCTTTGTTTCACTTGTATTTTTGAGAGATTTGAAATTTTTGTGAGATATTCTCTTCGGCTCAAATTTCTACGGAAGTGCAATACTTGGACTAATAACTTATATAGGGGAGGTGTTGTCCGCGGAAGCTCCCCCATGCCCCTCTAATAGAATCAGTGCTGGTGATCCCGTTTTGAAATCCGACAGACGGACGGATGATTAGGTCGGATTTCAAAACGGGATCAGCAGCACTGATTCCATTAGAGGGGCATGAAGCCACCTGATTGCTATGCGGGGGCTGCTCAAAGTCCCGTCTTTCGGGTCGCTCGATGACGCAAAGTCGGGAAGGGTTCGACAGCGGTTGTCGTTCCAATGCGTCGTCGCTGTGACATGGAAGGCGATCTTCGGGTCAGCCCCCGTCTAGCTTTTGGGTTGCTTTGGTACAAGCGATCTGCTTGTACTTTCCGCGAAACCCTATCCGGGTATTCGTTAGCTATGCGTTGTTTCTTGCATGGGTGGAACGGAGAGATGCGGCCTTCACAGGGAGTCGGCTTGAAACAGTTCTGTGCGTGCGAAAGGAGCCGCGTATAGCTTTTGGGTCGTTTGGATAGGGTGCCCCTCCAAGTGAATCAGTGCTGGTGCTCGGACGGATTTGCGGCTCGGATTTAAAATGTGAGTAGCATGCCTGATTTTATTGGAGGGGCATGAAGCCACCCGATTGCTATGCGGGGGCTCCCCTGGGTCGCCTCTTTTGGGTCACTCGATGGCGCAAGTCGGAGAAGGGTTCGACAACGGTAGTCGTTCCAGCGCGTCATCATAGTGATACTGAAGTCGATTTGTGGGCGAGCCCCCGTCTAGCTCTTGGGTCTGCATGCCGCAAGGAGATTTGAATTTTTCGTGAGTTTAAGTCTTCGTTTTTCCTTGATTTTTTTTTGGAAGACTTGAATTTTTGGAAGTTCTGAATTTTTTTGTGAGCTATTATCTTTCGTTTCACTTGAATTTTTGCAAGATTTGAAATTTTTGTGAGCTATTCTCTTTGTTTCACTTGGTTTTTTTTGGAAGATTTGAATTTTTGTGAGCTATTCTCTTTGTTTCCCTTTGTTTTTTTTTTTTTTTTTTTTTTTTTGGGAAGACTTGCGTTTTTTGTGAGCTATTCTCTTCGTTTCAATTGAATTTTTGGAAGTTATGCATTTTTTGTGATGTAGTCTCTTCGTTTCACTTGGTTTTTTGGAAGATTTGAATTTTTTGTGAGCTATTCTCTTTATTTCCCTTTGATTTTTTTGGAAGACTTGCATTTTTTGTGAGCTATTCTCTTCGTTTCAATTGAATTTTTGGAAGTTATGCATGATGCATTTTTTGGGAGATTTGATTTTTTTTGTGAGCTATTCTCTTCTTTTCCTTTGAATTTTTTTTGCAAGACTTGCATTTTTTGTGAGCTATTCTCTTCGTTTCAATTGAATTTTTGGAAGTTTTGAATTTTTTGTGATCTATTCTTCTTTGTTTCACTTATATTTTTGAGAGATTTGAAATTTTTGTGAGATATTCTCTTCGGCTCAAATTTCTACGGAAGTGCAATACTTGGACTAATAACTTATATAGGGGATGTCACGGGCTTGGGAGGAACCCGTGCGGCACTGGCATAAAATCGTCCAAGTCTAATGCAATGCAAGAGATCTTGAAAGAATCCAGACTACGCCTAACACAGTACGCAACACGAAAGCTTTAAGATCTGAACATCCCAAGTGCACAATGAAATCCGCTAAGTAACTGATGCAAGAAATAATGCAATGCAACACTCCAGTCCAGATTTATGGCGAGGCGATGCCTCCAGAATTCTTCATCAATTGATCCCAATTACAAAGACAAAATGGAGTCTATGTTGAAAAACACAGATCGCCCCTAAAAGTTATGCATTTGAGCCAAACAGACTTAGCTCAATGCTGATACAATAAAACAATGCAACCCCAGGCTGCAACACAAGCATGCAACGAATCTGCTCCAAGTCGTCGCCAAAGGAAGTCGCACTTCTGCACTGCTCCTCTGCCGAAAACCTTCGCAAGTCACTTCGCTCTGCTCTGATTGACTCCCGATTTCGCTCTCAACTCCGATCTGCCAAGAATGAGCCAAGGCCTCCGCCTTTATACCAAATGACCTCGGAAGAAGCGGTCCCAGATTTAGGTCCGCACCTAAATTGAAACGCCACGGAATCAACGCAATCGCCAAGCAAATACAAAGCCGCAGCTCCAACGGCTAGATCTGCAACGGCTAGTTACATCCACGATGCAACGCAACAAGCAATGCCGCCCGCTAATTCCGCAAATGATGCCGCCACGCTAAGAACAACTCAAGTAGCCGTTACACCATTGCATTCTCCAAGACATAAAATCCCGTCGGCCCATATAAACAGAAATGAATCATTGGCGACTTGAATTCCATTCACGTCGGCCCAGCTGCACAACAAATTGATCAAGTCGGCCCTGCGAATACAAAAAGTCTTCACTGCAACGAATCTACACAAGGCAAATACATTCAATGAAGCTGCATTCCTTCGACAAGAACAACTTGTGACACTTCCAAGTCTCCAACTCGGATCCAAACAGCTCACAAAAATGATTCACAGTCTAGCCCTGTGACATCCTCCCCCACTTAACCAAGAGGCGACGTCCTCGACGCCTGCAACGCACCTAGACAAAATGACGCTGCGAGAGGGTCGATCCCGTGAAGAGATCAGTTAAGTTGCATTGAGTTCCCTTTGGCAAGGAACCCAACCAACACCTTCACTGCATTCTGCTGCTGTTCTCCCCAGACCCAATCTCCATGCAAGCAATCCAACAGAGGCCGCACGACTTCGGAATAGTTTGCAAAAGAACTTCTACAAAAACTACTCACGCCCAGAAATCGCCGCAAGTCATGAACATTCTGAATCTGTTCACAAGTACCAACTGTCGAAGTTGCACTGATCTGGCTCAAATCAGGAACTGCAAAGTCATCTATGTAGAGCAACCCATGCTGCTCAGAATCCGCCACGGCAACATGATCACTTGGCGAATAGACATCTTGCATCGAACTCAATGAAGTCGATGTCACTGCTGAATCTGCACCACTCAATATAGGAACAAAACACGTCTGCCTTGCATCCAAAATCATGACACATCCCCAACAAGGAGCAAAGACAACATTAGTCTGTCTCAAGAAATCTAAACCCAAAATCAAATCATACCGATCCATCTCCAAGGCTACCAAGTCGACAGATCCGTGCCAAGCGCCAAGCTGCAAGGAAATATTGCAAATCGCTCCGCAGACCCGCAATGCAGATGCATCAACTGTCACACAAGTCGCATCAGTCCAGTCGATCTGCAACCCAAGTCTCCTAGCATGCTCCACCGATACAAAGCTATGCGATGCGCCCGAATCGATCAAGGCCTTCATTTTGCAACCCTCCAAGATTGCCTCAATGAAGCACAGCTCCGGCCGATCCAAAGCCCTCGGAACAGATCCAGATCTGGGGCTCAAATACAAACTGTTCAGCACCAATGCACCAATCCGTGGCACCGATTCCTCCTGTGACAGCATTGCATTGACCCGCATCCGATCAGGACATTCTCTGGCAAAATGATCGGGCTTTCCACAGAGAAAACAATCCCGATTCCTCTTCTTCTCCTTTTCTTCATACACAGGCTCAGTTTCATCCGATTTCTGCTTCTTAGCTTTCCTGTCGCCATTCCGCTTGTCATTCTTCGGACGAAAGTGAGGTGCGCTGTCAGACTTGGCTCCCCCAAATCCCATCGCCGCGTCACCCTTGTAGTCGAGCAACCCTTCTGCCACGGTGATTGCTTCGGCCAAAGACTGCACCTGATGTCTTCTCACTTCCTCAGCCGCCCAAGGTTGTAAGTTACGCATGAAAAGAAAGAACTTCTCCCAGTCACCCAGTTTGTCGCATTCCAAGTCCAACACTCGGAACTGCTTCACATAATCTCGGACTGTGCCAGTATGTTTCAACTGATCAAATCGTGCTCGGTTTACCCAATCAGAGTTCCCAGGACGGAACTGATCACGAAGTGCTCCCTTCAAGTCAGTCCACGTCTTGATCACTTTGACATTCTTTCCAGCCCGTTCGTCAGCCAAATGTGTCCGCCACCATAACTTAGCACTTCCAGTCAAGCAAGAAGTGACTTTCTTGACCTGCATTGCATCAGTCAAGTTTGTCACCTCTGAAAGGTACTCATCCACATCCCAAAGGAAATTGTCAAGGGCCTTGTCGTCATGATCTCCGTCATAAGATCCGATCTGATTCGAAGCCTCTGATCCAATCTTTCCTCCTTGTAACATCGCATGATGGAGGGCCTGTCCCTCTTTCAAAAACTTGACTTCCTCCCGTAATGCATCATACTGCTCGGTCAGTTTCGCCATCATCTCCAGCAACCGCTCAACAGGACTGTCATTCTCCAACGCCTCAAGTCTTGCCTCATGGTTTTGAAGCCAATCCTTCTGCTTCATAGTTCCACGCACCGCTCGACTTTCCACAGGCTGAGACTGCTCCGCATCAAATCCACTATCCGCATCGGTCATGGTGCACCCCACAAATCAGATCTCTGCAAGAAGACTGCTCCGAAATCCAATTCCGAATCAGAACTGCTCTGATACCAACTCGGCAGAGTTGGTATGAAATGGATACCAACCCCGATCGATCTGCTCTGATACCAACTGTCACGGGCTTGGGAGGAACCCGTGCGGCACTGGCATAAAATCGTCCAAGTCTAATGCAATGCAAGAGATCTTGAAAGAATCCAGACTACGCCTAACACAGTACGCAACACGAAAGCTTTAAGATCTGAACATCCCAAGTGCACAATGAAATCCGCTAAGTAACTGATGCAAGAAATAATGCAATGCAACACTCCAGTCCAGATTTATGGCGAGGCGATGCCTCCAGAATTCTTCATCAATTGATCCCAATTACAAAGACAAAATGGAGTCTATGTTGAAAAACACAGATCGCCCCTAAAAGTTATGCATTTGAGCCAAACAGACTTAGCTCAATGCTGATACAATAAAACAATGCAACCCCAGGCTGCAACACAAGCATGCAACGAATCTGCTCCAAGTCGTCGCCAAAGGAAGTCGCACTTCTGCACTGCTCCTCTGCCGAAAACCTTCGCAAGTCACTTCGCTCTGCTCTGATTGACTCCCGATTTCGCTCTCAACTCCGATCTGCCAAGAATGAGCCAAGGCCTCCGCCTTTATACCAAATGACCTCGGAAGAAGCGGTCCCAGATTTAGGTCCGCACCTAAATTGAAACGCCACGGAATCAACGCAATCGCCAAGCAAATACAAAGCCGCAGCTCCAACGGCTAGATCTGCAACGGCTAGTTACATCCACGATGCAACGCAACAAGCAATGCCGCCCGCTAATTCCGCAAATGATGCCGCCACGCTAAGAACAACTCAAGTAGCCGTTACACCATTGCATTCTCCAAGACATAAAATCCCGTCGGCCCATATAAACAGAAATGAATCATTGGCGACTTGAATTCCATTCACGTCGGCCCAGCTGCACAACAAATTGATCAAGTCGGCCCTGCGAATACAAAAAGTCTTCACTGCAACGAATCTACACAAGGCAAATACATTCAATGAAGCTGCATTCCTTCGACAAGAACAACTTGTGACACTTCCAAGTCTCCAACTCGGATCCAAACAGCTCACAAAAATGATTCACAGTCTAGCCCTGTGACAGGGGAGGTGTTGTTCGCGGAAGCTCCCCCATGCCCCTCTAATGGAATCAGTGCTGGTGATCCCGTTTTGAAATCCGACAGACGGATGGATGATTAGGTCGGATTTCAAAACGGGATCAGCAGCACTGATTCCATTATAGGGGCATGAAGCCACCTGATTGCTATGCGTGGGCTGCTCAAAGTCTCATCTTTCAGGTCGCTCGACGGCGCAAGTCGGAAATGGTTCGGCAGCGGTTGTCGTTCCAATGCGTCGTCGCAGCGACATGGAAGGCGATCTTCGGGTCAGCCCCTGTCTAGCTCTTGGGTTGCTTTGGTACAAGCGATCTGCTATGTACTTTCCGCGAACACCTATCCCGGTACTCGTTAGCTATGTGTTGGCTCTAGCACGCATGGAACGCAGAGATGCGGCCTTCACAGGGAGTTGGCCTGAAACAGTTCCGTGCCTTGCGAATGGAGCCGCGTATAGCTTTTCGGTCGTTTGGATAGGTGCCCCTCCAAGTGAATGAGTGTTGGTGCTCGGACGGATTTGCCGCTCGGATTTAAAAATGTGAGCAGCAGCACAGATTCTATTGGAGGGGCATGAAGCCACCCAATTTTTATGCGTGGGCTCCCTTGGGTCGTGTCTTTTGGGTCACTCGATGGCGGAAGTCAGAGAAGGGTTCGACAGCGGTAGTCGTTCCAGCGCGTCGTCATAGTGATACTGAAGTCGATCTGTGGGCGAGCCCCCGTCTAGCTCTTGGGTCTGCATGTCGCAAGAAGATTTGAATTTTTTGAGTTAAGTCTCTTCGTTTCACTTGAATTTTTGCGAGATTTGAATTTTGTTTGTTGCGAGGTAGTAAAATTCTCTTCGTTTTGACTTGAAGTTTTGGATTTTTTGTGAGCTATTCTCTTCGTTTTTCCTTGGTTTTTGTTTTGGAAGACTTGAATTTTTTGTGGGCTATTATTTTATTCTTTTCACTTGAATTTTTGGAAGTTTTGAATGTTTTTGTGAGCTATTCTCTTCGTTTTCACTTGAATGTTTGCAAGATTTGAATTTTTTGTGAGCTATTCTGTTTGTTTCACTTGGTTTTTTTGGAAGATTTGAATTTTTTGTGAGCTATTCTGTTTTGTTTCCCTTGATTTTTTTGTAAGACTTGCATTTTTTGTGAGCTATTCTCTTCGTTTCAATTGAATATTTGGAAGTTGTGCATTTTTTGTGATTGTAGTCTCTTCGTTTCACTTGCATTTTTGGGAGATTTGATTTTATTTGTGAGCTATTCTCTTTTTTTCCCTTGATTTTTTTGTGAGCTATTCTCTTCGTTTCAATTGAATTTTTGGAATTTCTGAATTTTTTGTGATCTATTCTTTTTGTTTCACTCGTATTTTTGAAAGATTTGAAATTTTTGTGAGATATTCTCGTCGGCTCAAATTTCTACGGAAGTGCAAGACTTGGACTAATAACTTATATAGGGGAGGTGTTGTCCGCGGAATCTCCCCCATGCCCCTCTAATAGAATCAGTGCTGGTGATCCCGTTTTGAAATCCGACAGACGGACGGATGATTAGGTCAGATTTCAAAACGCGATCAGCAGCACTGATTCCATTAGAGGGGCATGAAGCCACCTGATTGCTATGCGGGGGCTGCTCAAAGTCCCGTCTTTCGAAGGTCGCTCGACGGTGCAAGTCGGAAAGGGTTCGGCAGCGGTTGTCGTTCCAATGCGTCGTCGCAGTGACATGGAAGGCGATCTTCGGGTCAGCCCCCGTCTAGCTTTTGGGTTGCTTTGGTACAAGCGATCTGCTATGTACTTTCCGCGAACCCCTATCCGGGTACTCGTTAGCTATGCGTTGGCTCTTGCATGCGTGGAACGAAGAGATGCGGCCTTCACAGGGAGTTGGCCGGAAATAGTTCTGCTCTTGTGAATGGAGCCGCGTATATAGCTTTTGAGTCGTTTGGGTAGGTGCGCCCCTCCAAGAGAATCAGTGCTGGTGCTCGGACGGATTGGTAGCTCGGATTTAAAATATGAACACTAGCACTGATTCTATTGGAGGGGCGCATTAGGCCACCCGCTTGCTATGCGGGGGCTGTCCAGGGTCGTAACTTTTGGGTCAGTCGACGGTGCACTTCGGAAAGGGTTCGACAGCGGTTGTCGTTCCAACACATCGTCGCATTGACAAGAAAGGCGATCTTCGGGTCAGCCCCCGTCTAGCTCCCGGGTCACTTGGTACAAGCTACTTGCTATGTCGCTTCGACTTCCGATACTTGAGTGCGCAATGGCTCAAGATGCTTTGCATTGGAATCAGTTAGTTATCATATGTGTCGGCGGATTGGATCTCAAGTCAATCTAGGCGGGTGCGACATTAGTTGCTAAGTCTCGATCGAAAACGATTTGGATTCATCTAGATGCATTGTTATCTGACTTGAGGAACTATGCGAGCGAGTTGGGTTACCTCCTCGTGGATATGTTGGATACGCGTTATGACGGATAAGATGATGGATTGCGGTAAGAATGACGAATTTTTGGAAGATGAATTATTTTGGTGAGCCATGTTCTTTGTTTTACTTGAATTTCTGGAAGATTTGAATTTTGTTTTCTAGCTATTCTTTTCGTTTTCCTAGATTTTTTCGAAAGACTTGAATTTTTTGTGATCTATTCTGTTCGTTTCACTTGAATTTTTGGAAGATTTGATTTTTTGTGAGCTTTTTGTCATCGTTTCACTTGAATTTTTGGAAGATTTGAATTTTTTGGGAGCCAGTTTCTTCGGCTTAAATTTCCACTCAAGAGCAAGACTCGGACTAATAACTTATATAGGGGAGGAGTTGTGTGTTGTTCGCGGAAGCTCCCCCATACCCCTCTTATAGAATCATTGCCGGTGATCGGACGGATGTGTAGGTCGGATTTCAAAATGGGATCACCAGCACTGATTCTATTAGAGGGGCATGAAGCCACTTGATTGCTATGCGGGGGCTGCCCAAAGTCCTGTCTTTCGGGTCGCTCGACGGTGCAAGTCGGAAAGGGTTCGGCAGCGGTTGTCGTTCCAATGCGTCGTCGCAGTGATATGGAAGGCAATCTACGGGTCAGCCCCTGTCTAGCTTTCGGGTCACTTTGGTACAAGTGATTTGCTATGTACTTTCCGCGAACCCTATCCACGTACTCGTTAGCTACGCGTTGGCTCTTACACGAGCGGAACGGAGAGATGCGGCCTTCACAGGGAGTTGGCCGGAGATAGTTCTGTTTTTGTGAATGGAGCCGCGTATAGCTTTTGAGTCGTTTGGGTAGGTGCCCCCCTCCAAGAGAATCAGTGCTGGGTATCTCGGATTTAAAATCTGAGCACTAGCGCTGATTCTATTGGAGGGGCGCATTAGGCCACCCGCTTTCTATGCGGGGCCTGTCCAGGATCGTGTCTTTTGTGTCAGTCGACGTTGCAAGTAGGAAAGGGTTCGACAGCGGTTGTCGTTCCAACGCATCGTCGCATTGACAAGAAACGCAATTTTTGGGTCAGCCCCCGTCTAGCTCCCGGGTCGCTTGGCACAAGCGATTTGCTCTGTCGCATGCTGCATTAAGATTTGAATTTTTTGTTTGCTATTCTCATTTTTGTTTCATTGGAAGATTCGAATTTTTTGCGATCTCCTCTTTTGTTTCCTTTGATTTTTTTTTGGAAGATTTTAATTTTTTGTGAGCCTACTCTCTTCGATTCACTTGAGTTTTTGGAAGAAATGGATTTTTTTGGTGAGCTATGTTCTTTCTTTTACTTGAAGTTTTGGAAAATTTGAATGTTTTGCTAGTTGTTCTTTTCGTTTCCCTTCGATTTTTTCGGAAGACCTGAATTTTTTGTGAGCTATTCTGTTCGTTTCACTTGAATTTTTTGAAGATTTGATTTTTTTGTGAGCTTTTTCCTCATCGTTTCACTTGAATTTTTGGAAGATTTGAATTGTTTGGGAGCCATTCTCAACGTCTCAAATTTCTACGGAAGAGAAAGACCCGGACTAATAACTTATATAGGGGAGTAGTAGTTCGCGGAAGCTCCCCCATGCCCCTCTAATAGAATCAGAGCTTGTGCGCGGACGGATGAGTAAGTCGGATTTAAAATCGGATCACTAGCACTGATTCTATTAGAGGGGCATGAAGCCACCTGATTGCTATGCGGGGGCTGCCCAAAGTCCTGTCTTTCGGGTCACTCAACGGTGCAAGTCGGAAAGTGTTCGGCAGCGGTTGTCGTTCGAATGTGTCGTCGCAGTGACATGGAAGGCAATCTTCGGGTCAGCCCCCGTCTAGCTTTCGGTTCGCTTTGGTACAAGCGATTTGCTATGTACTTTCCGCGAATCCTATCCGGGTACTCGTTAGCTATGCGTTGGTTCTTGCATGCGTGGAACGGAGAGATGCGGCCTTCACAGGGAGTTGGCCGGAGATAGTTCCGTTCTTGTGAATGGACCGGCGTATAGCTTCTGAGTCGTTTGGGTAGGTGCGGCCCTCCAAGAGAATCAGTGCTGGTGCTTGGACGGATTGGTAGCTCAGATATAAAATTTGAGCACTAGCACTGATTCTATTGGAGGGGCGCATTAGGGCACCCGTTTGCTATGCGGGGGCTGCCCATGCCCATGGTAGTGTCTTTTGTGTCACTCGACGGTGCAAGTTGGAAAGGGTTCGACAGCGGTTGTCGTTCAAATGTTTCGTTGTAGTGACATGGAAGACAATTACTGGGTCAGCCCCCGTCTAGCTCTTGGGTCACTTTGCTGCAAGTGATTAATTCGGTTTTGGATGGATAAAATCCCTTTGTGAAAGGTGGCATGGCGTTTGTTGGAGAAAATTGATTAAGTCGGAGCATTGGCCTCGGGCCATTGTGAGGACTGTCGATTTCTTCAGGTACAACACTTGTTTGCCTAGTAACAGAGTTGACATGTAATTCGGCATTGCTCTCGATTGTTCTCGGAGTTGTACCTCCGGAACTTTTGGATCTTGCCCCTTCACTCCATTTCATCCTCTTTGCTTGGATGAACGTGTGCACTTGTACCCCTTTCCGAGATGGTAGGCGCGATAATAAATTGCGGAGTGAGCATTTCTTGTAGTTCTGCCCAGCCCTTGTGCAGTTGGAAGTTCTCATCTTCATATTTAGTTGAATTTTGCCACGCACGAGTGTCGTAGAGAATTGCGACAGTGTGTATGTCATTTGTTTGACTGAAAGATGCGCTTGTTCCGAAGTTTACGACAGTTGCATTTGCCATGGGCCTTGGCACTTGGCACGTTCCATCTTTGCGATACATGAGCTCCGACAGTAACAAGTGTTGGGAATCGTTGCACGTAAGGTGAGTGTCCTGCTTTCATATTTCATCGTTGTCCCACTCTCCACCCTTTAAGCCTTTCCTAGTGTTTTTAGCGTGGCC
>BSBK01007826.1:42500-75000 GCA_027943335.1 Chamaecyparis obtusa | reverse complement strand
AAACTCTGGTTTTTTCGTTCTTATCCTCGTACGGAGCCTCCTTTGTTCATTTTTTTTCCGCGAGTTTCGACCCCGCCAGGGAGCGAGCTCGGCGCCGATCCCGCCCCGCCGCTCCCCGGAGAGCTCGACCGGTTCGGTTCCGCTCGGATCGGACCCCGCCCGCGAGCGCCGCTCGGCTCGACGAGCTCGATGGGGATCCCGTCCGCGGGCGAGCTGGGCGTGGCTACACGTATGACCCGAATGTAATTTTTTTTTTTTTTTTTTTTTTTTTTTTTAACTCTGGTATTTTCGTTCTTATCCTCGTACGGAGCCTCCTTTGTTCATTTTTTTTCCGCGAGTTTCGACCCCGCCCGGGAGCGAGCTCGGCGCCGATCCCGCCCCGCCGCTCCCCGGAGAGCTCGACCGGTTCGGTTCCGCTCGGATCGGACCCCGCCCGCGAGCGCCGCTCGGCTCGACGAGCTCGATGGGGATCCCGTCCGCGGGCGAGCTGGGCGTGGCTACACGTATGACCCGAATGTAATTTTTTTTTTTTTTTTTTTTTTTTTTTAACTCTGGTTTTTTCGTTCTTATCCTCGTACGGAGCCTCCTTTGTTCATTTTTTTCCCGCGAGTTTCGACCCCGCCCGGGAGCGAGCTCGGCGCCGATCCCGCCCCGCCGCTCCCCGGAGAGCTCGACCGGTTCGGTTCCGCTCGGATCGGACCCCGCCCGCGAGCGCCGCTCGGCTCGACGAGCTCGATGGGGATCCCGTCCGCGGGCGAGCTGGGCGTGGCTACACGTATGACCCGAATGTAATTTTTTTTTTTTAATTTTTTTTTTAACTCTGGTTTTTTCGTTCTTATCCTCGTACGGAGCCTCCTTTGTTCATTTTTTTTCCGCGAGTTTCGACCCCGCCCGGGAGCGAGCTCGGCGCCGATCCCGCCCCGCCGCTCCCCGGAGAGCTCGACCGGTTCGGTTCCGCTCGGATCGGACCCCGCCCGCGAGCGCCGCTCGGCTCGACGAGCTCGATGGGGATCCCGTCCGCGGGCGAGCTGGGCGTGGCTACACGTATGACGCGAATGTATTTTTTTTTTTTTTTTTTTTTTTTTTAACTCTGGTTTTTTCGTTCTTATCCTCGTACGGAGCCTCCTTTGTTCATTTTTTTTCCGCGAGTTTCGACCCCGCCCCGGAGCGAGCTCGGCGCCGATCCCGCCCCGCCGCTCCCCGGAGAGCTCGACCGGTTCGGTTCCGCTCGGATCGGACCCCGCCCGCGAGCGCCGCTCGGCTCGACGAGCTCGATGGGGATCCCGTCCGCGGGCGAGCTGGGCGTGGCTACACGTATGACCCGAATGTAATTTTTTTTTTTTTTTTTTTTTTAACTCTGGTTTTTTCGTTCTTATCCTCGTACGGAGCCTCCTTTGTTCATTTTTTTTCCGCGAGTTTCGACCCCGCCCGGGAGCGAGCTCGGCGCCGATCCCGCCCCGCCGCTCCCCGGAGAGCTCGACCGGTTCGGTTCCGCTCGGATCGGACCCCGCCCGCGAGCGCCGCTCGGCTCGACGAGCTCGATGGGGATCCCGTCCGCGGGCGAGCTGGGCGTGGCTACACGTATGACCCGAATGTAATTTTTTTTTTTTTTTTTTTTAAAACTCTGGTTTTTTCGTTCTTATCCTCGTACGGAGCCTCCTTTGTTCATTTTTTTTCCGCGAGTTTCGACCCCGCCCCGGAGCGAGCTCGGCGCCGATCCCGCCCCGCCGCTCCCCGGAGAGCTCGACCGGTTCGGTTCCGCTCGGATCGGACCCCGCCCGCGAGCGCCGCTCGGCTCGACGAGCTCGATGGGGATCCCGTCCGCGGGCGAGCTGGGCGTGGCTACACTTATGACCCGAAAGTTTTTTTTTTTTTTTTTTTTTTTTTTTTTTTTTTTTTTTAACTCTGGTTTTTTCGTTCTTATCCTCGTACGGGGCCTCCTTTGTTCATTTTTTTTCCGCGAGTTTCGACCCCGCCCGGGAGCGAGCTCGGCGCCGATCCCGCCCCGCCGCTCCCCGGAGAGCTCGACCGGTTCGGTTCCGCTCGGATCGGACCCCGCCCGCGAGCGCCGCTCGGCTCGACGAGCTCGATGGGGATCCCGTCCGCGGGCGAGCTGGGCGTGGCTACACGTATGACCCGAATGTAATTTTTTTATTTTTTTTTTTTTTTAACTCTGGTTTTTTCGTTCTTATCCTCGTACGGAGCCTCCTTTGTTCATTTTTTTTCCGCGAGTTTCGACCCCGCCCGGGAGCGAGCTCGGCGCCGATCCCGCCCCGCCGCTCCCCGGAGAGCTCGACCGGTTCGGTTCCGCTCCGATCGGACCCCGCCCGCGAGCGCCGCTCGGCTCGACGAGCTCGATGGGGATCCCGTCCGCGGGCGAGCTGGGCGTGGCTACACGTATGACCCGAATGTAATTTTTTTTTTTTTTTTTTTTTTTTTTTTTAACTCTGGTTTTTTCGTTCTTATCCTCGTACGGAGCCTCCTTTGTTCATTTTTTTCCCGCGAGTTTCGACCCCGCCCGGGAGCGAGCTCGGCGCCGATCCCGCCCCGCCGCTCCCCGGAGAGCTCGACCGGTTCGGTTCCGCTCGGATCGGACCCCGCCCGCGAGCGCCGCTCGGCTCGACGAGCTCGATGGGGATCCCGTCCGCGGGCGAGCTGGGCGTGGCTACACGTATGACCCGAATGTAATTTTTTTTTTTTTTTTTTTTTAAAACTCTGGTTTTTTCGTTCTTATCCTCGTACGGAGCCTCCTTTGTTCATTTTTTTTCCGCGAGTTTCGACCCCGCCCGGGAGCGAGCTCGGCGCCGATCCCGCCCCGCCGCTCCCCGGAGAGCTCGACCGGTTCGGTTCCGCTCGGATCGGACCCCGCCCGCGAGCGCCGCTCGGCTCGACGAGCTCGATGGGGATCCCGTCCGCGGGCGAGCTGGGCGTGGCTACACGTATGACCCGAATGTAATTTTTTTTTTTTTTTTTTTTTTAACTCTGGTTTTTTCGTTCTTATCCTCGTACGGAGCCTCCTTTGTTCATTTTTTTTCCGCGAGTTTCGACCCCGCCCGGGAGCGAGCTCGGCGCCGATCCTGCCCCGCCGCTCCCCGGAGAGCTCGACCGGTTCGGTTCCGCTCGGATCGGACCCCGCCCGCGAGCGCCGCTCGGCTCGACGAGCTCGAATGGGATCCCGTCCGCGGGCGAGCTGGGCGTGGCTACACGTATGACCCGAATGTAATTTTTTTTTTTTTTTTTTTTTTTTTTAACTCTGGTTTTTTCGTTCTTATCCTCGTACGGAGCCTCCTTTGTTCATTTTTTTTCCGCGAGTTTCGACCCCGCCCGGGAGCGAGCTCGGCGCCGATCCCGCCTCGCCGCTCCCCGGAGAGCTCGACCGGTTCGGTTCCGCTCGGATCGGACCCCGCCCGCGAGCGCCGCTCGGCTCGACGAGCTCGATGGGGATCCCGTCCGCGGGCGAGCTGGGCGTGGCTACACGTATGACCCGAATGTAATTTTTTTTTTTTAATTTTTTTTAAAACTCTGGTTTTTTCGTTCTTATCCTCGTACGGAGCCTCCTTTGTTCATTTTTTTTCCGCGAGTTTCGACCCCGCCCGGGAGCGAGCTCGGCGCCGATCCCGCCCCGCCGCTCCCCGGA
Source organism: Chamaecyparis obtusa (assembly GCA_027943335.1). Taxonomy (NCBI): domain Eukaryota; kingdom Viridiplantae; phylum Streptophyta; class Pinopsida; order Cupressales; family Cupressaceae; genus Chamaecyparis; species Chamaecyparis obtusa. The sequence goes on along the minus strand of BSBK01007826.1, from coordinate 71,363 downwards.
GAGCTCGACCGGTTCGGTTCCGCTCGGATCGGACCCCGCCCGCGAGCGCCGCTCGGCTCGACGAGCTCGATGGGGATCCCGTCCGCGGGCGAGCTGGGCGTGGCTACACGTATGACGCGAATGTATTTTTTTTTTTTTTTTTTTTTTTTTTAACTCTGGTTTTTTCGTTCTTATCCTCGTACGGAGCCTCCTTTGTTCATTTTTTTTCCGCGAGTTTCGACCCCGCCCCGGAGCGAGCTCGGCGCCGATCCCGCCCCGCCGCTCCCCGGAGAGCTCGACCGGTTCGGTTCCGCTCGGATCGGACCCCGCCCGCGAGCGCCGCTCGGCTCGACGAGCTCGATGGGGATCCCGTCCGCGGGCGAGCTGGGCGTGGCTACACGTATGACCCGAAAGTAATTTTTTTTTTTTTTTTTTTTTTTTTTTTAATTTAACTCTGGTTTTTTCGTTCTTATCCTCGTACGGGGCCTCCTTTGTTCATTTTTTTTCCGCGAGTTTCGACCCCGCCCGGGAGCGAGCTCGGCGCCGATCCCGCCCCGCCGCTCCCCGGAGAGCTCGACCGGTTCGGTTCCGCTCGGCTTGATCAGCTCTGGTCGCTAGATCACTTGACAAAATTAGGTCAACAGGCAGATCAACTCGGGTCACCAACTAGATCAACTCAGGTCGCAAACTAGATCATCTCGGGTGGCTAGATCAACTCTGCTCGCTAGTCGGTAACTCATACTGCCATAATAAATTAGGTCACTACAACGACTCTGGTCGCTCGGTCGACTAAGGTGACTCAGGTCACTGGGTGGACTTGGTCGACTCGGTCGACTCGATCGACTCGGGTCACCGAGTTGACTCAGGTAGCCAAATCGACTCAGGTCGAGTCAGTCACCTGACCGACCCGGTCGACTCGGGTCGACGCAGTCAACTTGAGTCAACTCAGTTGACTTGGATCACCGGGTCGACTAGGGTGACTTAGGTCGACTCAGCTGACTCGGTTGACTCAGGTCGACTCAAGTCGACTTGGGTTGTCGGATCTACTCGGGCCTCTAGATTGCACGGGTCACTAGATCAACTCAAGTTGCTAGCGAGATCAGCTCAGGTCACCACACAGGTAACCAACTAGATCAACTCGGGTCACTAGATCAGCTTGGGTCACCAGCTAGATCAGCTCTAGTCGCTAGATCACCTGACAAAATCAGGTCACTAACTAGATCAGCCTGGGTCACCAACCATTTCATCTTAGGTCGCCAACTAGATCAGCTTAGGTCGCTAACTAGATCAACTCAGGTCGCCAGATCAGCTCTGGTTGCCAGCCAAAAACTTTGACTGCCATAATAAATTGGGTCACCACAGCGACTCGGGTCACCAGGTCGACTCGGTTGACTCGGGTCACCAGGTCGACTTGGTTGAATCAGGTCACTGGGTCGACTCGGTCGACTCGATGGACTTGGGTCACCAGGTCGACTTGGTTGACTCAGGTCACCGGGTCGACTCAGTCACCTGACTGACTCGGTCGACTCGGGATGACTCAGTTGACTCAGGTCATCGGATCGACTCGAGTCACCAAGTTGACTCGGGTCACCGGGTCGACTTGGGTTGTCAGATCGACTCGGGCCTCTGGATCAGTACGGGTCACTGGATCAACTCAAGTCGCTAGCGAGATCAACTCAGGTCACCACACGGGTCGCCAACTAGATCAACTCACATCGCCAGATCAGCTTGGGTCACCAACCAGATCAACTCTGGTCGCTAGATCACCTGACAAACTTAAGTCACCAGCCAGATTAGCTTAGGTCACCAGCCAGTAACTCTGACTACCATAATAAATTAGGTCACCACAGTGACTCAGGTAACTGGGTTGACTCAGTCGACTCAGGTCGACTCAGTTGACTCAGGTCACCGGGTCGACTCGATCGACTCAGTTGACTCGATTCACCGGGTTGACTTAGGTTACTGGGTTGACACGATCGACTCAGTTGACTCAGGTCATTGGGTGGACTCCGTTGACTTAATCGACTCAGGTCACCGGGTTGACTCAGTCACCTGACTGACTCGGGTCGACTTGGTTGACTCGGGTCACAAGGTCGACTTGGTTGACTCGGGTCATCAGGTCGACTTGGTTGATTCGGGTCATCGGGTCGACTCGGTTGAGTCGGGTCACCAGGTCGACTCAGGTCGACTTGGGTTACCAGATCGACTCAGGCCTCTGGATCAGGATGGGTTACTGGATCAACTCAAGTTGCTAGCAAGATCAACTTAGGTCACACACACGGGTCACCAACTAGATCAACTCTGGTCGCCAGATTAGCTTGGGTCACCAACCAGATCAACTCTGGTCTCCAGATCACCTAACAAAATTAGGTCACTAGCAACTTGGGTCACTGGGTCGACTCAATTGACTCAGGTCACCGGGTGAACTCGGTCGACTCAGTTGACTCGGGTCACCGGGTCGACTCGGTTGACTCGGGTCATTGGGTCGACTCGGTCGAGTCAGGTCACCAGGTCGACTCGATCGAGTCGGGTCATCGGGTCGACTCAGGTCGTCGGGTTGACTCAGGTCAACTCGGTTGACTCAGGTCACCGGGTCGACTCGGTTGACTTGGGTCACCGCATCGACTTGGTTGACTCAGGTCACTGCGTCGACTCGGTTGACTCGGGTCATCGGGTTGACTCGGTTGACTCGGGTCATCGGGTCGACTCGGTTGACTCAGGTCACTGGGTTGACTCAATTGACTCAGGTCACTGGGTCGACTCGGTTGACTCGGGTCACCGAGTCAACTCGAATCGACTTGGGTTGCCGGATCGACTCAGGCCTCTAGATTGGGATGGGTCACTAGATCAACACAAGTCGCTAGTGAGATCAACTCAGGTCACCACACGGGTCACCAACTAGATCAACTCAGGTCACCAAATCAGATTGGGTCACTAGCCAGATCAGCTCTGGTCGCCAGATCACCTCACAAAATTAGGTCGACAGCCAAATCAGCTTAGGTTGCCAACTAGATCAATTCAGGTCACCAGATCAGCTCTAGTCACCAGCCAGTAACTCTGACTGCCATAATAAATTAGGTCACCATAGTGACTCAGGTCGCTGGGTCGACTCGATCGACTCGGGTCACCAGGTCAACTCGGTTGACACGGGTCACTGGGTCGACTCGGTCGACTCTGTTGACTCGAGTCACCGGGTTGACTCGGTCGACTCAGGTCACTAGGTCGACTTAGGTCGACTCAGTCACCTGACTGACTCGGTCGACTTGGGTCGACTTGGTTGCCTCGAGTCATCGTGTTAACTCAGTTGACTCAGGTCATCGGGTCAACTCAGTTGACTCCGGTCATTGGGTCAACTCAGTTGACTCAAGTCATCAGGTCAACTTAGTTGACTCAGGTCACTGGGTCGAGTCGGTCGACGCGGTTGACTCAGGTCACCAGGTCGACTTGGGTTGCCGGATCGACTCGGGCCTCTAGATCAAGATGGATCATCGGGTCAACTCAAGTTACTAGCGAGATCAACTCAGGTCACCACATGGGTCGCCAACTAGATCAACTTGGGTCACCAGATTAGCTTGGGTCACCAGCTAGATCAGCTCTGGTCGCCATATCAGCTTATGTCACCAACTAGATCAACTCAGGTCGCCAGCCAATAACTTTGACTGCCATAATAAATTGGGTCACCATAGTGACTCGGGTCGCTAGGTCAACTTGGTTGACTCAGGTCATAGGGTCGACTCGGTTGACTCAGTTGACTCAGGTCATTGGGTCGACTCAGTTGACTCATGTCACTGGGTCGACTCGAGTCACCAGGTCGACTCGGTTGACTCAGGTCACTAGGTCGACTCGGGTCAACTCAGTCACCTTACTAACTTAGGTAGACTTGGTTGACTTGGGTCACCAGGTCAACTTAGGTCATCAGGTCAACACGGTTGACTCAGGTCACTAGGTCAACTCTGTCGACTCAGGTCACCAAGTCAGCTGGGTCGACTTAGTCAACTCTGGTCACCGGGTCGACTCAGTTGATTCGAGTCACCGGGTCACTGGGTCGACTCGGTTGGCTCGGGTCATCGAGTTGACCAGGTTGACTCGGGTCACTGGGTCGACTCGGTGGACTCGAGTCGACTCGATTGACTCAGGTCGAGTTGGGTTGCCGGCTCGACTCGGGCCTCTGGATCGGGATGGGTCACTGGATCAACTCAAGTCGCTAGCGAGATCAACTCAGGTCACCACACGGATCACCAACTAGATTTACTCAGGTCGCCATATCAGCTTGGGTCACCAACCAGATCAGCTCTTGTCACCAGATCACCTGACAAAATTAGTTCACCAACCAGATCAGGTTAGGTCACCAATTAGATCAACTCAGGTCGCTAGATTAGCTCTGGTCGCCAGTGAGTAACTCCGACTGCCATAATAAATTGGGTCACCACAAAAACCCTGGTCGCTGGGTCGACTCAGTCAACTCAGTCAACTTGATCAACTCGGGTCACCGGGTCAACTCGGGTCATCGGGTCAACTCGGGTCACTGGGTCGACTCGGTCGACGTGGGTCACCGAGTCGACTTGGGTTGCCGAATCAACTTAGGCCTCGAGTCGACTTGGGTTGACACGGGTCGACCTAGTCGACTCAGGTCACTAGGTTGACTCAATTGATTCAGGTCACTAGGTCAACTCAGTCGACTCTGGTTTACTCGGGTCGACTCGGTCACCTGACCGACTCGGGACACCACGTCGACTCAGTCGACTCGGTTGACTCGGGTCATCGAGTCGACTCGGTTGACTCGGGTCATCGAGTCGACTCGGTTGACTCAGGTCACTCGGTCAACTCGATAGACTCGGGTCACCGAGTCGACTTGGGTTGCCGGATTGACTCAGGCCTCTGGATCAGGACGGGTCACTGGATCAACTCAAATCGCTAGCAAGATCAACTCAGGTCACCACACGGGTCGCCAACTAGATCAACTTGAGTCACCAGATCAACTTGGGTCACCAGCCAGATCAGCTCTGGTCTCCAGATGACCTGACAAAATTAGGTCACTAGCCAGATCAGCTTAGGTCACCCACTAGATCAATTCAGGTTGCCAGCTCAGCTCTGGTCGCCAGCTAGTAACTTTAACTGCCATAATAAATTAGGTCACCACAGCGACTTGGGTCACTGGGTCGACTCAGTTGACTCGGGTCATCGGGTCAACTCGGTCGACTCAGTTGACTTGGGTCACCAGGTCGACTCGGTTGACTCGAGTCATTGGGTCGACTCAGTTGACTCGGGTCACTGGGTCGACTCAATTGAGTCAGGTCACTGGGTCGACTCGGTCAACTTAGGTCATCGGGTCGACTCAGTCACCTAACCGACTCGGTCGACTCAGGTCGACTCGGATCACCGGGTTGAATCGATCGACTTGGTTGACTCGGGTCACCGCGTCAACTCAGTTGACTCGGGTCGACTCGGTTGACTCAGGTCACTGGGTTGACTCAGTTGACTCAGGTCACCGGGTCGACTCGATTGACTCAGGTCACCGGGTCGACTCGGGTCACCGGGTCAACTCGGTTGACTCGGATGATCGAGTCGACTCGGTCGACTCGGATCGACTTGGGTTGTTGGATCAACTCAAGCCTCTAGATCAGGATGGGTCACTAGATCAACACAAGTCGCTAGCGAGATCAACTCAGGTCACCACACAGGTCGCCAACTAGATCAACTCGAGTCGCCAGATCAGATTGGGTCACCAGCCAGATCAGCTCTGGTTGCTAGATCACCTCACAAAATTAGGTCGACAGCCAAATTAGCTCTGGTCACTAGATCACCTCACAAAATTAGGTCGACAACCAGATCAGCTTAGGTTGCCAACTAGATCAATTCAGGTCGCTAGATCAACTCTGGTCGCTAGCCAATAACTTTGACTGCCATAATAAATTGGGTCACCACAGCGACTCGGGTCGCTGGGTCGACTCGGTCGAGTCGGGTCACTGGGTCGACTTGGTTGACTTAGGTCACTAGGTCAACTCGGTCGACTCAGTTGACTCAGGTCACCGGGTTGACTCGGTTGACTCAAGTCACCGGGTCGACTTAGGTCGACTCGGTTGACTTGGGTCACCAGGTCGACTCAATTGACTCAGGTCATCGGGTCAACTCAGTTGACTCAGGTCATCGAGTCGACTCGATCGACTCGGGTCACTAGGTTGACTCGGTCGACGCGGTTGACTCAAGTCACCGGGTTGACTTGGGTTGCCGGATCGACTTAGGCCTCTAAATCGGGATGAGTCACTTGGTCAACTCAAGTCGCTAGCGAGATCAACTCAGGTCACCACACGGGTCGCCAACTAGATCAACTCAGGTCACCACACGGGTCGCCAACTAGATCAACTCAGGTCGCCAGATCAGCTTGGGTCACCAGCTAGATCAGCTCTGGTCACCAGATCACCTAACAAAATTAGGTCACCAGCCAGATCAGCTTATGTCACCAACTAGATCAACTCGGGTCGCCAGCCAGTAACTTCGACTGCCATAATAAATTGGGTCACCACAGTGACTCAGGTCGCTGGGTCGACTCGGTTGACTCAGGTCACAGGGTCGACTCGGTTGACTCAAGTCATCGGGTCGACTCGGTTGACTCATGTCACTGGGTCAACTCAGGTCACCGGGTCGACTTAGTTGACTTAGGTCACCAGGTCGACTCAGTTGACTCAGGTCACCGAGTCGACTCGGGTCGACTCAGTCACCTTACTGACTTAGGTCAACTTGGTTGACTCAGGTCACCATGTCAACTCAGGTCATTGGGTTGACACGGTTGACTCGGGTCACTGGGTTAACTCTATCGACTCGGTTGACTCGGGTCACCGAGTCGACTCAGTCGACTCTGGTCACCGGGTCGACTTGGTTGATTCGGGTCACCGGGTCACTGGTCGACTCGGTTGGCTCGGGTCATCGGGTCGACTCGGGTCACTGGGTCGACTCGGTTGACTCAGGTCGACTGGGTCGACTTAGTCAACTCTAGTCACCGGGTCGACTCGGTTGATTCGGGTCACCGGGTCACTAGGTCGACTCGGTTGGCTCGGGTCATCGGGTCGACTCAGGTCACTGGGTCGACTCGGTTGACTCAGGTCGACTGGGTCGACTTAGTCGACTCTGGTCACCGGGTCGACTCGGTTGATTCAGGTCACCGGGTCACCGAGTCGACTCGGTTGGCTCAGGTCATCAGGTCGACTCGGTTGACTCGGGTTGCTAGCTCGACTTGGGTTGCTGGCTCGACTCGAGCCTCTAGATCGAGACGGGTCATTGGATCAACTCAAGTCGCTAGCGAGATCAACTCAGGTCACCACATGGGTCGGCAACTAGATTTACTCGAGTCACCATATCAGCTTGGGTCACCAACCAGATCAGCTCTTATCGCCAGATCACCTGACAAAATTAGTTCACCAGCCAGATCAGGTTAGGTCGCTAACTAGATCAACTCGGGGTGCTAGATCAGCTCTAGTCGCCAGTGAGTAACTCTGACTACCATAATAAATTAGGCCACCATAAAAACCCCGGTCGCTGGGTCGACTTGGTTGACTCAGGTCACCGGGTCGACTCAGTTGACTCGGGTCATTGGGTCGACTCGGTCAACTCGGGTCACCGGGTCGACTCGGGTCATCGGGTCACTGGGTCGACTCGGGTCACCGAGTCGACTTGGGTTGCTGGATTGACTCAAGCCTCGAGTCGACTTGGGTTGACACGGGTCGACCTAGTCAACTCAGGTCACCGGGTCGACTCAATTGATTCAGGTCCTAGGTTGACTCAGTCGACTCTGGTTGACTCGGGTCGACTTAGTCACCTGACCGACTCAGTTGACTCGGGTCACCACGTTGACTCGGTCGACTCGGTTGACTCAGGTCGACTCAGTTGACTCGGGTCATCGGGTCGACTCAGTTGACTCAGGTCACTCGGTCGATTCGGTTGACTCGGGTCACTTGGTCAACTCGGGTCGACTTAATCACCTGACTGACTTAGGTCGACTTAGTTGACTCGGGTCACCAGGTCGACTCAGTTGACTCAGGTCACTGGGTCAACTCTGTCGACTCAGGTCACCAGGTCGACTGGGTCAACTCAGTCGACTCAGGTCACCGGGTCGACTCAGTCACTTGACCGACTCGGTTGATTCGGGTCACTGGGTCGACTCGGTTGACTCAAGTCACTGGGTCGACTCGATTGACTCGGGTCGACTCGAGTGACTCGGGTCACCGGGTCAACTCGGGTTGACTCGGGCCTCTAGATCAGGAGGGGTCATTGGATCAACTCAAGTTTCTAGCGAGATCAACTCAAGTCACCACACGGGTCCCCAACTAGATTTACTCAGGTCACCATATCAGCTTGGGTCACCAGCCAAATCAACTCTTGTCGCCAAATCACCTGACAAAATTAGTTCGCCAGCTAGATCAGGTTAGGTCGCCAACTAGATCAACTCGGGTTGCTAGATCAGCTCTGGTCGCCAATGAGTAACTCCAACTGCCATAATAAATTAGGTCACCACAGAAACCCCAGTCGCTGGGTCGACTCGGGTCGACTCGATTGACTCGGGTCATTGGGTCGACTCGGTCAACTCGGGTCACCGGGTCGACTCGGTTGACTCAGGTCATCAGGTCGACTTGGGTCACTGGGTCGACTCGGGTCACCGAGTCGACTTGGGTTGCTGGATCGACTCAGGCCTCAAGTTGACTTGGGTTGACACGGGTCGACCTAGTCTACTAAGGTCTCCTGGTCGACTCGGGTCGACTCAATCGATTCAGGTCACTGGGTCGACTCAATCACCTGACTGACTCGGTCATCTCAGGTCACCATGTCGACTCGATTGACTCTTGTCATCGGGTTGACTCAGTTGACTCAGGTCACTGGGTCAACCGATTGACTCAGGTCACTGGGTCGACTCGGTCACCACACGGGTCACCAACTAGATCAAGTTAGGTAGCTAGCGAGATCAACTCAGGTCACCACACTGGTCCCCAACTAGATCAACTCGGATCGCCAGATCAGCTTGGGTCACCAGCCAGATCAGCTGTGGTCGCCAGATCAGCTTGGGTCACCACATTGACTCAGGTCGCCACATTACTTGGCCAACTCGGGTCACCAGCCAGATCAACTCAGGTGACTCGGTTGACTCAGGTTATCGGGTCGACTCGGGTCGACTTGGGTTGCCAGATCAACTCGGGCCTCGAGTCGACTTGGGTTGACTTGGGTCACCAGGTCGATGCGGGTTGTCAGGTCAACACGAGTCACCGGTTCGACATGGGTCGCCAGTTTGACACGGGTCACTGGGTCGACACGGGTCACTGGGTCGACGCGAGTCACTGGGTCGACGCGGGTCACTAGGTCGACGCAGGTCGCTGGGTTGACTCGGGTCGTCAAGTTGACTCGGGTCGCCGGGTCAACTCAGGTTATTGGATCGACTCGGGTCTCTAGATCAGGACAGGTCACTTGATCAACTCGGGTCACCACATGAGTCACCAATTAGATCAACTCAGGTCACCAGATCAGCTTGGGTCACTAGCCAAATCTGCTCTGGTCGCCAAATCACCTAACCGACTCGGGTCGCCAGCCAGATCAGCTTGGGTCACCACATCACCTGGCCAACTCGGTTCGCCAGATCAACTCAGGACACGACATCGACTCAGGTAGTTAGCTAGATCATCTCAGATCACCAGATCGCCCGATGAACTCAGGTCGGGTGGGGTCTCTAGATCGAGTCGAGTCACCAGATCAAGTCGGGTCCCGAGCCAGATCAACTCAGGTCACCACATCGACTCGGGTCACCAGCCAGATTAGGTCAGGTCACTAGATAGCCTGACCTACTTAGATCTCCAGTGAGTCTGTCCACTTTTTGAATGATTGACCCATACTCCTCTTCAAGTATTATCATAGTCAAGTCTCCGCTTCTAGCTCGACAATAAGAAGGGCGTGACTCCATGTATGGCCTGAGTGATTTTTTTTTAACTCTGGTTTTTTCATTCTTTTTGTCGTAGGGAGCCTCCTTTGTCTATTTTTTTTACAACTTTTGACCTCGCTCACGATCAAGCTAGGCCAACTCATTTAAACTTGGATCGCATAAATCTAATATGCACAATAGTAATGTTGATGAGTATGCAAACACATCAATGAAGTCATCTCAGTATGTCAAGTCCCCCAACTTAGATCACTCGAGTCGCATAAGTAACTCAGATAGCCATAATAAATTAGGTCACCATAGTGACTCGGGTCACTAGGTCGACTCAGGTCACGGGGTCGACTCGGGTCATCAAGTCAACTCAGGTTGCTGGGTTGACATAGCCGAATCGACTCAGGTCTTTGGATCGGGACGGGTCACTTGATCAACTCGTGTCGCTAGCCAAATCAACTTAGGTCATCACATGGGTCGCCAACTAGATCAACTCGGGTCGCTAGATCAGCTCTGGTCACCAGATCACCTGACCAACTTAGGTCGCCAACCAAATCAGCCTTGATCGCCACATTGACTCAGGTTGCCACATCACCTAGCCAACTTGGGTCGCCAGCCAGATCAACTCGAGTTGCCAGATCGACTCGGGACACCACATCGACTCAGGTAGTCAGCTAGATCATCTTGGATCCCTAGATCGCTCGATGAACTCAACTCAGGTGGGGTCTCTAGATCAAGTCGGGTCACCAGATCAAGTCGGGTCCTGAGCTAGATCAACTTAGGTCACCACATCGACTTAGGTCACCAGCCAGATCAGGTCCCTAGCCAGATCAACTCAGGTCACCACATCCAATATGCACAATAGTAATGCTGATGAGTATGCAAACTCATCAATGAAGTCATCTCAGTATGCCAAGTTGTCAAGTCCTCCAACTTAGATCAGTCGAGTCGCATAAGTAACTCCAACTACCATAATAAACTTAGATCACTCAGGTCGTTAGGTCGACTCGGGTTGCCGGCTTGACTCGGGTCTCTAGATCGCGATAGGTCGCTGGATCAACTCGGGTTGCTAGCTAGATTAACTCAAGTCACCACATCGACTTGGGTCATCACCTAGATCAGCTCAGGTTGCCACATCACCTAACCAACTCAGGTCAGGTCGGGTCACCAGATTAATTCGGGTCACCAGCCAGATCAACTTAGGTTGCCACATCAACTCGAGTATCCAGATAGATCAGCTCGGGTCACCAAATCACCTAACTAACTTAGGTCAGGTTGGGTTAGGTCTCCTGATCAGGTCGGGTCACCGGATCAACTCAGGTCGCTAATTAGATCAACTCGGGTCACTAACATGATCAACTCGGGTCAACACATCAGCTTATGTTGTTAACACATTCCAATATGCCAAGCTGTCTAGTTTGCTAGCTCGGATCACTCGAGTCGCATAAGTAACTCGTATTGCCAAAACAACTTGGGTCACCTAATTAACTCGAGTCATCAGATCGACTCGGGTCGCCAGATCGACTCGGGTCACCGGATCGACTCGAGTCCTCGAATCGACTCGGGTCACCGTATTGACGCAGGTCACCGGATCGACTCAGGTCTCCAGATCAGGATGGGTCGTCCGATCGACTCGGTTCATCGGATCGATTCGGGTATCCAGATAGATCAAATCAGGTCACCAAATCACCTGACTAACTTAGGTTAGGTCGGGTCTCTGGATCGAGTCGGGTCACCAGATCAAATTGGGTCTCCAGCCAGATCAACTCGGGTCAACACATCGACTCGAGTCACCAACCAGATCAACTTGGGTCGCCAGACCAACTCAGGTCAGGTCGGGTAAGGTCTCCAGATTGGGTCAAGTCGCGGGATCATTTCAGCTCGCCAGCCAGATCAACTCGAGTTGCTACATCGACTCGACTCGACTCGCCAACCAGATCAGCTCAGGTCATTAGATCACCTGACCAACTCGAGTCAGGTCGACGGATGAAGTCAGATCGCCAGATCAACTCAGGTCGCCAGCCAGATCAACTCAGATCATCACATCGACTTAGGTCGCCAGCCAAATCAGCTCGGGTCACCAAATCAACTCGGGTCACCAGCCAGATCAACTCGGGTTAACAAATTTGAGTTTTGACCCCACTCGCAAGCGAGCTAGGCTAACTCATTCAAACTTGGATCGCCTCAATCTAATATGCATAATAGTAATACTAACGAGTATGCAAACTCATCAATGAAGTCAACTAAGTATGCCAGCCTGATCAACTCAGGTCAACAAATTGACTCGGGTCACCAACCAGATCAACTCGGGTCACCAGATTGCCAGGCCAAGTTGGGTCGGGTCGGGTTGGGTCAGGTCTCTAGATCGGGTTGGGTCAGTTCTCTAGATCGGGTCGGGTTGCCAGATCAATTCTTGTCGCCAACCAGATCAACTCAGGTCGCCACATCGACTCGGGTCGTCAGCCAGATCAGCTCGGGTCACCACATCACCTAACCAACTCGGGTTAGGTCGGGTCACCCGATCAATTTGGGTCACTAAGTTGGGTGTGACTCCATGAATGGCACGAGTGGTTTTCTTTTTCAACTCTAGTTTTTTCATTCTTTTCATTGTACGAAGCCTCCTTTGTCTATTTTTTTAGGACTTTTGACCCCGCCCTGAGGATCGCCAACGAGCTCGACCGGATCCTGTCCGAGATCTTGCTCGTGAGCGAGCTCACCGGGATCCCGTCGCCAACGAGCTAGGCGTGACTCCATGGATGGCTCTAGTGATTTAAGTTTTTTATAACTTGAAAATTTTGTTCTTTTCCTTGTATAGAGCCTCCTTTATCCATTTTTTCCTACGAGTTTCGACCCCGCCAGCGACCTTGTTAAGTTCTCATCGCAGGTCTTGCCCTACTACCACGAAAGCCTCCCAGCGGTTATATGAAATGACCCCGGGTCATTTCAACACTGCGTCTAACAATAACTAGTCAGACTGCATCAAATGATGTCCACCTCGATCCATGCCAACTCATTCAAACTTGGATCACCTCAATCTAATATGCACAATAGTAATGCTGACAAGTATGCCAACTCATCAATGAAGTCGCCTTAGCATGCCAAGCTGTCAAGTCCCCCAACTTGAATTACTCCAGTCGCATAAGTAATTCGGATCATTGGATCGACTCGCATCGCCGAGTCAACTCGGGTTTCTGGATCGACTCGAGTCCCCAAAACAACTTGGGTTGCCAGTCGGATCAACTCGGGTCACCATCCAGATCAACTCAGGTCGCAAGATCACCTGACTAACTTAGATTGACGAAGTTGCCTAGCCAACTTGGATCGCTAGACTTGCCAGATCGACTCGAATCACTGGAGTCGTCAGATCGACTCAGATCTCTATTTCAAGTCGGCCCTATTGCCACGAAGGCATCCCAATGATAACCAGTCAGATCGCAAGTTAAATCACATCAAATGATGTTCACCTCGATCTGTGCTAACTCATTCAATCTTGGATCACCTCGATCCAATATGCCAAGATGTCAAGTCCACCAGCTCAGATCACTCGAGTTGCATAAGTAACTCAGATCGCCAGAACAACTCGGGTCACCAGATCGACACAGGTCGTCAAATCCACTCGGGTTGCCGAATCAACTCGAGTCGTCGGATCGACTCGGGTCTCCAGATTAGGACGGGTTGTCAGATCGACTCGGGCCGCCAGCCAAATCTACTCGGGTCCCTACATCGACTCAGGTATCCATATAGATCATATTGGGTCGCCAAATCACCTGACTAACTAAAGTTAGGTCAAGTTTGGTCGGGTCAGGTCTCCGGATTGGGTCGGGTCACCGGATCAACTTGGGTCAACATATCGACTCGAGTCGCCAACCAGAACAACTCGGGTCACCAGATTGCCAGACCAACTCGGGTTGGGTCGGGTCAGGTCTTCAGATCGGGTCAGGTCACGGGATCATTTTGGGTCGCCAGCCAGATCAACTCGGGTCGCCACATCAACTCGACTCACCAACCAGGTCAGGTCGGGTCACCAGATCACCTGACCAACTCGGTCAGGTCGACGGATGAAGTCGGATCGCTGGATCAACTCAGGTCGCTAGCCAGATCAACTTGGGTCACCACACCAACTCAGGCCGCCAGCCAAATCAGCTCAGGTCGCGAGATCAACTCAGGTCAACAAATGTGACTTTTGACCCCACTCACAAGTGAGCTAGGCTAACTCATTCCAAGTCTCTCATGGAAAAGTCCATGACTTCCCATTCCTATACCTATGCTGACGAGTATGCCAACTCATCAATGAATTCGGCTCAGCATGCCAAGTTGTCAAGTCCCCCAACTTGAATTACTCCAGTCACATAAGTAATTTAGATCACCAGAACAACTCGGGTCACCGGATCGACTCAATTCGCCGGATTGACTTGGATCACCGGATCACTAGAGTCGGCAAAGTAACCCAGATCTCTAGGGTCATAACGGGATAGGTATTGTTTACGGATGTAACGACCTCTGAGATGAGCCCAACTCGTCAATCGGAGCCAGCTCGCCAATCTGATTGAGCTAGCCGATCTGAGCCAACTCACCGATTTGAGCTAGCAAGACACCTCTCAAGAATTGAGTTTGAGAACTTCTCCACTAATGAGTTGTCCTCAAGATGTGAACTTGCATCCAGATTAGGACTTGTGGCTTGCACGAGCCAATGTCATGAAGACCTCCTACGTACATGCAACCAATGCATCTCATAGTCCAACATAGTTCTGAACTAGCTCATTACGCCACCATCTCGCACATGTTCCAAGTCTCCCATGGAAAAGTCCCCAACTTCCCATTCCAATACCTAGTTGATTTCACCTCGGATCGAGTCCCCAACAAGATCCAATGCCACTCTGCACAAAGCAGTCCATGCTACTTCATGCAGCTCGAATGACACCTCGACTTGACTCTAAACCTTACCCAGGCCAAAACTATTAACAACTTGTCGCACAACCCCATGAATGCTCCTCGAATCAAGTCCCTGACATGACCCTACTCCTGAGTGCACCAAACAACTCCTTTGTTACACCTCGGATCGAGTCCCTTACATGTCAGTTCAAGTCAGTCGACGTGTTAGCTCTATTTCTAGTATGAGGTGATCTTGTCACATCAACACTACACCCATCCATTGTAAGTTAGCCATACCACCACAAAGTCATCCAACAGTCATTATGAAATGACCCCTATCACATCAAGCTGTGTTGGTTTGTTTCAAGTCGGCCCTATTGCCACGAAGGCATCCCAATGGTAACTAGTCAAATCGCATCAAATGATGTTCACCTCGATCTATGCCAATGCTGCCTATGATTGATTTGCTAGCTCTCTACGGATATTTTTGGATATGCCATTTGATACCTGAATGCTATGCATGGGTTCGTGCATAGACGATTCGAGCTGAGCTTAAGGATGTTGAGTTCTCAAGTGAATATGAATAGGCGAGTTGTTCTATGGAGTAGAACTCAGGAATGCATGATGGATTGAGCTCATCTCGCGGATCCGAGCCAGCTCGTTGATCCGATCCAGCTTGTCGATCTGAGCCAGCTCGACGATCCGAGCCAGCTCGTCAAGTTGAGCCTTTTACGAGATTTAAATTTTTTGCGACCTATCGACGTCGGCAAGCATTTGTATGGGGGAGAAAGACTCGGACTAATAACTTATCCTCGTAGGGGAGGTGTTGTTGGTGGATGTGAGGATTTTTGAGATGAGACCCAAGCTGGAACAAATTCTAGTGCGCATTGTGATTAGAGCTAAGCTAAAGGATATTGAGTTCTCAAAGGAATACAAATAGGCAAGTTGTTTTATGGAGTAGAACACGGGAATGCATGATGGATCCGATCCGATTTGAGCCGAGCCGGCTCGGCGATCCGAGCCAGCCAGCTTGGAAAACCGAGCCGGCTCGCTCGGCAAACCGTGCCAGCTCGCCGATTCGAGTCAGCTCGCTCGGTGATCCGAGCCAGCTCGCTTGGCGATCCGAGCCTTTTACGAGATTTTAAGTTTTTGTGACTTATCGGCGTCGGCAAGCATTTCTACGTGGGAGCAAGACTCGGACTAATAACTTATATAGGGGAGGTGTTGTTGGTGGATGTAAGGATCTTTGAGATGAGACTCGAGATGGAATGGATTCTAGTGCCCATTGTGATTCGAGCTGAGCTAAAGGATGTTGAGTTCTCAAGTGAATACAAATAGGTGAGTTGTTCTATGGAGTAGAACACGGGAATGCATGATGGATTGAGCTCAGCTCGTCGATCCGAGCCAGCTCACGGATTCGAGCTAGCTTGTCGAGCTGAGTCTTTTACGAGATTTAAAGTTTTCGTGACCTATCCGTGTCGGCGAGCATTTCTACGGGGGAGCAAGACTTGGACTAATAACTTATATAGGGGAGGTGGTGTTGGTGGATGGAAGGATCTTTGAGATGAGACCCGAGCTGGAACGGATTCTAGTGCGCGTTGTGATTCGAGTTGAGCTAAAGGATGTTGAATTCTCAAGTGATTACAAATAGGCGAGTTATTCCATGGAGTAGAACACGGGAATGCATGATGGATTGAGCTCAACTCGGCGATCCGAGCCAGCTCGGCGATCCGAGCCAGCTCGGCGATCCGAGCCAGCTCGGCGATCCGAGCCAGCTCGGCGATCCGAGCCAGCTCGGCGATCCGAGCCAGCCCGTCGAGCTGAGTCTTTTACAAGATTTAAATTTTTTGTGACCTTTCGGCGTTGGCGAGCATTTCTACGGGGGAGTAAGACTCGGACTAATAACTTATATAGGGGAGGTGTTGTTGGTGAATGTAAGGATCACTGAGATGAGACCCGAGCTGGAACGGATTCTAGTGCGCGTTATGATTCGAGCTGAGCTAAAGGATGTTCAGTTCTCAAGTGAATACAAAGAGGTGACTCATTCTATGGAGTAGAACATGGGAATGCATGATGGAATGAGCTCAGATCGCCGATCCGAGCTAGCTCGTCGATCCGAGCCACGGGTATGTACGATCCGAGCCAGCCCGTCGAGCTGAGTCATTTATGAGATTTAAATTTTTTGTGACCTTTCGGCGTTGGCGAGCATTTCTACGGGGGAGCAAGACTCGGACTAATAACTTATATAGGGGAGGTGTTGTTGGTGAATGTAAGAATCATTGAGATGAGATCCGAGCTGGAACGGATTCTAGTACGCGTTGTGATTCGAGCTGAGCTAAAGGATGTTCAGTTCTCAAGTGAATACAAAGAGGTGAGTCATTCTATGGAGTAGAACATGGGAATGCATGATGGAATGATCTCAGATCGTCGATCCGAGCTATCTCGTCGATCCGAGCCAGCTCGCTGATCCGAGCCATGGGTATGTAGGTAGTTTTCATGAGATCGGCTCGCCCGGCCCACAAGTCAAACATCGATTCTCTTATTAAGGGTGAGCCCTTGTCTAGCGTTTGGGTCGCTCGGTACAAGCTGTTCGATTTGTAATGTGTGCAAAGCTTTTGGGTTGATATTTGGAAGATTTAAATTTTTTGTGAGCTATTCTCCTCGTTTCACTTGATATTTTTGAAGATTTGAATTATTTGTGAGCTATTCTCCCCGTTTCCCTTGATTTTTTTGGAAGAATTGGAATTTTTGAGAGTTGTTCTCTTCGCCTCAAATTTCTACGGAAGAGCAAGACTTGGACTAATAACTTATATAGGGGAGGTGTTGTTGGTGAATGAAAGGATCTTTGAGATGAGACCCGAGCTGGAACGGATTCTAGTGCGCGTTGTGATTCAAGCTGAGCTAAAGGATGTTCAGTTCTCAAGTGAATACAAAGAGGTGAGTCGTTTTATGGAGTAGAACACGGGAATGCATGATGGAATGAGCTCAGATCGACGATCCGAGTCAGCTCGCTGATCTGAGCCACGGGTATGTAGGCAGTTTTCATGAGATCGGCTCGCCCGGCCCACAAGTCAAACACTGATTCTCTTATTAAGGGTGAGCCCTTGTCTAGCGTTTGGGTCGCTCGGTACAAGCTGTTTGATTTGTAATGTGTGCGAAGCTTTTGGGTTTGATATTTGGAAGATTTGAATTTTTTGTGAGCTATTCTCCTCGTTTCACTTGATTTTTTTGAAGATTTGAATTATTTGTGAGCTATTCTCCCCATTTCCCTTGATTTTTTGGAAGATTTGGATTTGTTGCGAGTTGTTCTCTTCGCCTCAAATTTCTACGGAAGAGCAAGACTTGGACTAATAACTTATATAGGGGAGGTGTTGTTGGTGAATGCAAGGATCTTTGAGATGAGACCCGAGCTGGAACGGATTCTAGTGCACGTTGTGATTCGAGCTGAACTAAAGGATGTTTAGTTCTCAAGTGAATACAAAGAGGTGAGTCATTTATGGAGTAGAAGACGGGAATGCATGATGGAATGAGCTCAGATCGCCGATCCGAGCTAGCTTGTCGATCCGAGCCACGGGTATGTAGTCAGTTTTCATGAGATCGGATCGTCCGGGCCACAAGCTAGCTATTTTTTGTGAGCTATTCTCTTTGTTTCCTTTGATTTTTTTGGAAGACTTGCATTTTTTGTGAGCTATTCTCTTCGTTTCAATTGAATTTTTGGAAGTTATGCATTTTTTGTGATGTAGTCTCTTCGTTTCACTTGCATTTTTGGGAGATTTGATTTTTTTTGTGAGCTATTCTCTTCTTTTCCCTTGAATTTTTTTTTGCAAGACTTGCATTTTTTGTGAGCTATTCTCTTCGTTTCAATTGAATTTTTAGAAGTTTTGAATTTTTTGTGATCTATTCTTCTTTGTTTCACTTGTATTTTTGAGAGATTTGAAATTTTTGTGAGATATTCTCTTCGGCTCAAATTTCTACGGAAGTGCAATACTTGGACTAATAACTTATATAGGGGAGGTGTTGTCCGCGGAAGCTCCCCCATGCCCCTCTAATAGAATCAGTGCTAGTGATCCCGTTTTGAAATCCGACGGACGGATGGATGAGCAGGTCGGATTTCAAAACGGGATCAGCAGCACTGATTCCATTAGAGGGGCATGAAGCCACCTGATTGCTATGCGGGGGCTGCTCAAAGTCCCGTCTTTCGAGTCGCTCGACGGCGCAAGTCGGAAAGGGTTCGACAGCGGTTGTCGTTCCAATGCGTCGTCGCAGTGACATGGAAGGCGATCTTCGGGTTAGCCCTTGTCTAGCTTTTGGGTCGCTTGGTACAAGCGATCTGCTATGTACTTTCCGCGAACCCCTATCCGGGTACTCGTTAGCTATGCATTGGCTCTTGCATGTGTGGAACGGAGAGATGCGGCCTTCACAGGGAGTCGGCCTGAAATAGTTCTGTGCGTGCGAATGGAGCCGCGTATAGCTTTTGGGTCGTTTGGATAGGGTGCCCCTCCAAGCGAATCAGTGCTGGTGCTCGGACGGATTTGCGGCTCAGATTTAAAATGTGAGGAGCATGCCTGATTTTATTTGAGGGGCATGAAGCCACCTGATTGCTATGCGGGGGCTCCCCTGGGTCGTCTCTTTTGGGTCACTCGATGGCGCAAGTCGGAGAAGGGTTCGACAACGGTAGTCGTTCCAGCGCGTCGTCATTAGTGATACTGAAGTCGATCTGTGTGCAGCCCCCGTCTAGCACTTGGGTCTGCATGCCGCAAGAAGATTTGAATTTTTTGTGAGTTAAAGTCTTTTTCTTTTTTTCGTTTCACTGGAGTTTTTGCGAGATTTGAAGTTTTTGTGAGCTATTCTCTTCGTTTCACTTAAATTTTTTGTGAGCTATTCTCTTCGTTTCACTTGAATTTTTGGAAGTTTTGAGTTTTTTGTGAGCTATCCTCTTCGTTTCACTTGAATTTTTGCAGGATTTGAATTTTTTGTGAGCTATTCTTCTTTGTTTCACTTGGTTTTTTGGAAGATTTGAATTTTTTGTGAGCTATTTTCTTTGTTTCCCTTGTTTTTTTTTGGAAGACTTGCATTTTTTGTGAGCTATTCTCTTCTTTTCCCTTGATTTTTTTTTTGCAAGACTTGGATTTTTTGTGAGCTATTCTCTTCATTTCAATTGAATTTTTGGAAGTTTTGAATTTTTTGTGATCTATTCTCTTTGTTTCACTTGTATTTTTGAGAGATTTGAAATTTTTGTGAGATATTCTCTTCGGCTCAAATTTCTACGAAAGTGCAATACTTGGACTAATAACTTATATAGGGGAGGTGTTGTCCGCGGAAGCTCCCCCATGCCCCTCTAATAGAATCAGTGCTGGTGATCCCGTTTTGAAATCCGACAGACGGACGGATGATTAGGTCAGATTTCAAAATGGGATCAGCAGCACTGATTCCATTACAGGGGCATGAAGCCACCTGATTGCTATGCGTGGGCTGCTCAAAGTCCCGTCTTTCGGGTCGCTCGATTGCGCAAGTCGGAAAGGGTTCGACAGCGGTTGTCGTTCCAATGCGTCGTCGTTGTGACATGTAAGGCGATCTTAGGGTCAGCCCCCGTCTAGCTTTTGGGTTGCTTTGGTACAAGCGATCTGCTATGTACTTTCCGCGAAACCCTATCCGGGTACTCGTTAGCTATGCGTTGTCTCTTGCATGTGTGCAACGAAGAGATGCGGCCTTCACAGGGAGTCGGCCTGAAACAGTTCTGTGCGTGCGAATAGAGCCGCGTATAGCTTTTGGGTCGTTTGGATAGGGTGCCCCTCCAAGTGAATCAGTGCTGGTGCTCGGATGGATTTGCGGCTCGGATTTAAAATGTGAGTAGCATGCCTGATTTTATTGGAGGGGCATGAAGCCACCTGATTGCTATGCGGGGGCTCCCCTGGGTCGTCTCTTCTGGGTCACTCGATGGCGCAAGTCGGAGAAGGGTTCAACAACGGTAGTTGTTCCAGCGCGTCGTCATTAGTGATACTGAAGTCGATCTGTGGGCGAGCCCCGGTCTAGCATTTGGGTCTGCATGCGGCAAGAAGATTTGAATTTTTTGTGAGTTAAGTCTTTTTCGTTTCACTGGAGTTTTTGCGAGATTTGAAGTTTTTTGTGAGCTATTCTCTTCGTTTCACTTGAATTTTTGGAAGTTTTGAATTTTTTGTGAGCTATTCTCTTCGTTTCACTTGAATTTTTTGAAGTTTTGAATTTTTTGTGAGCTATTCTCTTCCTTTCACTTGAATTTTTGCAGGATTTGAATTTTTTGTGAGCTATTCTTCTTTGTTTCACTTGGTTTTTTCGAAGATTTGAATTTTTTGTGAGCTATTCTCTTTGTTTCCCTTGATTTTTTTTTGGAAGACTTGCATTTTTTGTGAGCTATTCTCTTCGTTTCAATTGAATTTTTGGAAGTTATGCATTTTTTGGTGATGTAGTCTCTTCGTTTCACTTGCATTTTTGGGAAATTTGATTTTTTTGTGAGCTATTCTCTTCTTTTTCCTTGATTTTTTTTGCAAGACTTGGATTTTTTGTGAGCTATTCTCTTCATTTCAATTGAATTTTTGGAAGTTTTGAATTTTTTGTGATCTATTGTTCTTTGTTTCACTTGTATTTTTGAGAGATTTGAAATTTTTGTGAGATATTCTCTTCGGCTCAAATTTCTACGGAAGTGCAATACTTGGACTAATAACTTATATAGGGGAGGTGTTGTCCGCGGAAGCTCCCCCATGCCCCTCTAATAGAATCAGTGCTGGTGATCCCGTTTTGAAATCCGACAGACGGACGGATGATTAGGTCGGATTTCAAAACGGGATCAGCAGCACTGATTCCATTAGAGGGGCATGAAGCCACCTGATTGCTATGCGGGGGCTGCTCAAAGTCCCGTCTTTCGGGTCGCTCGATGACGCAAAGTCGGGAAGGGTTCGACAGCGGTTGTCGTTCCAATGCGTCGTCGCTGTGACATGGAAGGCGATCTTCGGGTCAGCCCCCGTCTAGCTTTTGGGTTGCTTTGGTACAAGCGATCTGCTTGTACTTTCCGCGAAACCCTATCCGGGTATTCGTTAGCTATGCGTTGTTTCTTGCATGGGTGGAACGGAGAGATGCGGCCTTCACAGGGAGTCGGCTTGAAACAGTTCTGTGCGTGCGAAAGGAGCCGCGTATAGCTTTTGGGTCGTTTGGATAGGGTGCCCCTCCAAGTGAATCAGTGCTGGTGCTCAGACGGATTTGCGGCTCGGATTTAAAATGTGAGTAGCATGCCTGATTTTATTGGAGGGGCATGAAGCCACCCGATTGCTATGCGGGGGCTCCCCTGGGTCGCCTCTTTTGGGTCACTCGATGGCGCAAGTCGGAGAAGGGTTCGACAACGGTAGTCGTTCCAGCGCGTCATCATAGTGATACTGAAGTCGATTTGTGGGCGAGCCCCCGTCTAGCTCTTGGGTCTGCATGCCGCAAGGAGATTTGAATTTTTCGTGAGTTTAAGTCTTCGTTTTTCCTTGATTTTTTTTTGGAAGACTTGAATTTTTGGAAGTTCTGAATTTTTTTGTGAGCTATTATCTTTCGTTTCACTTGAATTTTTGCAAGATTTGAAATTTTTGTGAGCTATTCTCTTTGTTTCACTTGGTTTTTTTTGGAAGATTTGAATTTTTGTGAGCTATTCTCTTTGTTTCCCTTTGTTTTTTTTTTTTTTGTTTTTTTTTGGGAAGACTTGCGTTTTTTGTGAGCTATTCTCTTCGTTTCAATTGAATTTTTGGAAGTTATGCATTTTTTGTGATGTAGTCTCTTCGTTTCACTTGGTTTTTTGGAAGATTTGAATTTTTTGTGAGCTATTCTCTTTATTTCCCTTTGATTTTTTTGGAAGACTTGCATTTTTTGTGAGCTATTCTCTTCGTTTCAATTGAATTTTTGGAAGTTATGCATGATGCATTTTTTGGGAGATTTGATTTTTTTTGTGAGCTATTCTCTTCTTTTCCTTTGAATTTTTTTTGCAAGACTTGCATTTTTTGTGAGCTATTCTCTTCGTTTCAATTGAATTTTTGGAAGTTTTGAATTTTTTGTGATCTATTCTTCTTTGTTTCACTTATATTTTTGAGAGATTTGAAATTTTTGTGAGATATTCTCTTCGGCTCAAATTTCTACGGAAGTGCAATACTTGGACTAATAACTTATATAGGGGAGGTGTTGTTCGCGGAAGCTCCCCCATGCCCCTCTAATGGAATCAGTGCTGGTGATCCCGTTTTGAAATCCGACAGACGGATGGATGATTAGGTCGGATTTCAAAACGGGATCAGCAGCACTGATTCCATTATAGGGGCATGAAGCCACCTGATTGCTATGCGTGGGCTGCTCAAAGTCTCATCTTTCAGGTCGCTCGACGGCGCAAGTCGGAAATGGTTCGGCAGCGGTTGTCGTTCCAATGCGTCGTCGCAGCGACATGGAAGGCGATCTTCGGGTCAGCCCCTGTCTAGCTCTTGGGTTGCTTTGGTACAAGCGATCTGCTATGTACTTTCCGCGAACACCTATCCCGGTACTCGTTAGCTATGTGTTGGCTCTAGCACGCATGGAACGCAGAGATGCGGCCTTCACAGGGAGTTGGCCTGAAACAGTTCCGTGCCTTGCGAATGGAGCCGCGTATAGCTTTTCGGTCGTTTGGATAGGTGCCCCTCCAAGTGAATGAGTGTTGGTGCTCGGACGGATTTGCCGCTCGGATTTAAAAATGTGAGCAGCAGCACAGATTCTATTGGAGGGGCATGAAGCCACCCAATTTTTATGCGTGGGCTCCCTTGGGTCGTGTCTTTTGGGTCACTCGATGGCGGAAGTCAGAGAAGGGTTCGACAGCGGTAGTCGTTCCAGCGCGTCGTCATAGTGATACTGAAGTCGATCTGTGGGCGAGCCCCCGTCTAGCTCTTGGGTCTGCATGTCGCAAGAAGATTTGAATTTTTTGAGTTAAGTCTCTTCGTTTCACTTGAATTTTTGCGAGATTTGAATTTTGTTTGTTGCGAGGTAGTAAAATTCTCTTCGTTTTGACTTGAAGTTTTGGATTTTTTGTGAGCTATTCTCTTCGTTTTTCCTTGGTTTTTGTTTTGGAAGACTTGAATTTTTTGTGGGCTATTATTTTATTCTTTTCACTTGAATTTTTGGAAGTTTTGAATGTTTTTGTGAGCTATTCTCTTCGTTTTCACTTGAATGTTTGCAAGATTTGAATTTTTTGTGAGCTATTCTGTTTGTTTCACTTGGTTTTTTTGGAAGATTTGAATTTTTTGTGAGCTATTCTGTTTTGTTTCCCTTGATTTTTTTGTAAGACTTGCATTTTTTGTGAGCTATTCTCTTCGTTTCAATTGAATATTTGGAAGTTGTGCATTTTTTGTGATTGTAGTCTCTTCGTTTCACTTGCATTTTTGGGAGATTTGATTTTATTTGTGAGCTATTCTCTTTTTTTCCCTTGATTTTTTTGTGAGCTATTCTCTTCGTTTCAATTGAATTTTTGGAATTTCTGAATTTTTTGTGATCTATTCTTTTTGTTTCACTCGTATTTTTGAAAGATTTGAAATTTTTGTGAGATATTCTCGTCGGCTCAAATTTCTACGGAAGTGCAAGACTTGGACTAATAACTTATATAGGGGAGGTGTTGTCCGCGGAATCTCCCCCATGCCCCTCTAATAGAATCAGTGCTGGTGATCCCGTTTTGAAATCCGACAGACGGACGGATGATTAGGTCAGATTTCAAAACGCGATCAGCAGCACTGATTCCATTAGAGGGGCATGAAGCCACCTGATTGCTATGCGGGGGCTGCTCAAAGTCCCGTCTTTCGAAGGTCGCTCGACGGTGCAAGTCGGAAAGGGTTCGGCAGCGGTTGTCGTTCCAATGCGTCGTCGCAGTGACATGGAAGGCGATCTTCGGGTCAGCCCCCGTCTAGCTTTTGGGTTGCTTTGGTACAAGCGATCTGCTATGTACTTTCCGCGAACCCCTATCCGGGTACTCGTTAGCTATGCGTTGGCTCTTGCATGCGTGGAACGAAGAGATGCGGCCTTCACAGGGAGTTGGCCGGAAATAGTTCTGCTCTTGTGAATGGAGCCGCGTATATAGCTTTTGAGTCGTTTGGGTAGGTGCGCCCCTCCAAGAGAATCAGTGCTGGTGCTCGGACGGATTGGTAGCTCGGATTTAAAATATGAACACTAGCACTGATTCTATTGGAGGGGCGCATTAGGCCACCCGCTTGCTATGCGGGGGCTGTCCAGGGTCGTAACTTTTGGGTCAGTCGACGGTGCACTTCGGAAAGGGTTCGACAGCGGTTGTCGTTCCAACACATCGTCGCATTGACAAGAAAGGCGATCTTCGGGTCAGCCCCCGTCTAGCTCCCGGGTCACTTGGTACAAGCTACTTGCTATGTCGCTTCGACTTCCGATACTTGAGTGCGCAATGGCTCAAGATGCTTTGCATTGGAATCAGTTAGTTATCATATGTGTCGGCGGATTGGATCTCAAGTCAATCTAGGCGGGTGCGACATTAGTTGCTAAGTCTCGATCGAAAACGATTTGGATTCATCTAGATGCATTGTTATCTGACTTGAGGAACTATGCGAGCGAGTTGGGTTACCTCCTCGTGGATATGTTGGATACGCGTTATGACGGATAAGATGATGGATTGCGGTAAGAATGACGAATTTTTGGAAGATGAATTATTTTGGTGAGCCATGTTCTTTGTTTTACTTGAATTTCTGGAAGATTTGAATTTTGTTTTCTAGCTATTCTTTTCGTTTTCCTAGATTTTTTCGAAAGACTTGAATTTTTTGTGATCTATTCTGTTCGTTTCACTTGAATTTTTGGAAGATTTGATTTTTTGTGAGCTTTTTGTCATCGTTTCACTTGAATTTTTGGAAGATTTGAATTTTTTGGGAGCCAGTTTCTTCGGCTTAAATTTCCACTCAAGAGCAAGACTCGGACTAATAACTTATATAGGGGAGGAGTTGTGTGTTGTTCGCGGAAGCTCCCCCATACCCCTCTTATAGAATCATTGCCGGTGATCGGACGGATGTGTAGGTCGGATTTCAAAATGGGATCACCAGCACTGATTCTATTAGAGGGGCATGAAGCCACTTGATTGCTATGCGGGGGCTGCCCAAAGTCCTGTCTTTCGGGTCGCTCGACGGTGCAAGTCGGAAAGGGTTCGGCAGCGGTTGTCGTTCCAATGCGTCGTCGCAGTGATATGGAAGGCAATCTACGGGTCAGCCCCTGTCTAGCTTTCGGGTCACTTTGGTACAAGTGATTTGCTATGTACTTTCCGCGAACCCTATCCACGTACTCGTTAGCTACGCGTTGGCTCTTACACGAGCGGAACGGAGAGATGCGGCCTTCACAGGGAGTTGGCCGGAGATAGTTCTGTTTTTGTGAATGGAGCCGCGTATAGCTTTTGAGTCGTTTGGGTAGGTGCCCCCCTCCAAGAGAATCAGTGCTGGGTATCTCGGATTTAAAATCTGAGCACTAGCGCTGATTCTATTGGAGGGGCGCATTAGGCCACCCGCTTTCTATGCGGGGCCTGTCCAGGATCGTGTCTTTTGTGTCAGTCGACGTTGCAAGTAGGAAAGGGTTCGACAGCGGTTGTCGTTCCAACGCATCGTCGCATTGACAAGAAACGCAATTTTTGGGTCAGCCCCCGTCTAGCTCCCGGGTCGCTTGGCACAAGCGATTTGCTCTGTCGCATGCTGCATTAAGATTTGAATTTTTTGTTTGCTATTCTCATTTTTGTTTCATTGGAAGATTCGAATTTTTTGCGATCTCCTCTTTTGTTTCCTTTGATTTTTTTTTGGAAGATTTTAATTTTTTGTGAGCCTACTCTCTTCGATTCACTTGAGTTTTTGGAAGAAATGGATTTTTTTGGTGAGCTATGTTCTTTCTTTTACTTGAAGTTTTGGAAAATTTGAATGTTTTGCTAGTTGTTCTTTTCGTTTCCCTTCGATTTTTTCGGAAGACCTGAATTTTTTGTGAGCTATTCTGTTCGTTTCACTTGAATTTTTTGAAGATTTGATTTTTTTGTGAGCTTTTTCCTCATCGTTTCACTTGAATTTTTGGAAGATTTGAATTGTTTGGGAGCCATTCTCAACGTCTCAAATTTCTACGGAAGAGAAAGACCCGGACTAATAACTTATATAGGGGAGTAGTAGTTCGCGGAAGCTCCCCCATGCCCCTCTAATAGAATCAGAGCTTGTGCGCGGACGGATGAGTAAGTCGGATTTAAAATCGGATCACTAGCACTGATTCTATTAGAGGGGCATGAAGCCACCTGATTGCTATGCGGGGGCTGCCCAAAGTCCTGTCTTTCGGGTCACTCAACGGTGCAAGTCGGAAAGTGTTCGGCAGCGGTTGTCGTTCGAATGTGTCGTCGCAGTGACATGGAAGGCAATCTTCGGGTCAGCCCCCGTCTAGCTTTCGGTTCGCTTTGGTACAAGCGATTTGCTATGTACTTTCCGCGAATCCTATCCGGGTACTCGTTAGCTATGCGTTGGTTCTTGCATGCGTGGAACGGAGAGATGCGGCCTTCACAGGGAGTTGGCCGGAGATAGTTCCGTTCTTGTGAATGGACCGGCGTATAGCTTCTGAGTCGTTTGGGTAGGTGCGGCCCTCCAAGAGAATCAGTGCTGGTGCTTGGACGGATTGGTAGCTCAGATATAAAATTTGAGCACTAGCACTGATTCTATTGGAGGGGCGCATTAGGGCACCCGTTTGCTATGCGGGGGCTGCCCATGCCCATGGTAGTGTCTTTTGTGTCACTCGACGGTGCAAGTTGGAAAGGGTTCGACAGCGGTTGTCGTTCAAATGTTTCGTTGTAGTGACATGGAAGACAATTACTGGGTCAGCCCCCGTCTAGCTCTTGGGTCACTTTGCTGCAAGTGATTAATTCGGTTTTGGATGGATAAAATCCCTTTGTGAAAGGTGGCATGGCGTTTGTTGGAGAAAATTGATTAAGTCGGAGCATTGGCCTCGGGCCATTGTGAGGACTGTCGATTTCTTCAGGTACAACACTTGTTTGCCTAGTAACAGAGTTGACATGTAATTCGGCATTGCTCTCGATTGTTCTCGGAGTTGTACCTCCGGAACTTTTGGATCTTGCCCCTTCACTCCATTTCATCCTCTTTGCTTGGATGAACGTGTGCACTTGTACCCCTTTCCGAGATGGTAGGCGCGATAATAAATTGCGGAGTGAGCATTTCTTGTAGTTCTGCCCAGCCCTTGTGCAGTTGGAAGTTCTCATCTTCATATTTAGTTGAATTTTGCCACGCACGAGTGTCGTAGAGAATTGCGACAGTGTGTATGTCATTTGTTTGACTGAAAGATGCGCTTGTTCCGAAGTTTACGACAGTTGCATTTGCCATGGGCCTTGGCACTTGGCACGTTCCATCTTTGCGATACATGAGCTCCGACAGTAACAAGTGTTGGGAATCGTTGCACGTAAGGTGAGTGTCCTGCTTTCATATTTCATCGTTGTCCCACTCTCCACCCTTTAAGCCTTTCCTAGTGTTTTTAGCGTGGCCCGGAGTGCGATGAAAGGTTGGTTGCCTTGTACACAAGTGCGGTCTTGGCCATCTCGTCTTCATTTTCTACGAGGCACTATCGTCTTGCTCTGGTTTGCAGGGCAAAGTCCTCTCTGTCTGTGGAGTTAAACTTGCAGACGAGTATGGCCAAGGCTTTTGGTTGGATGCGGAAACCGTTAAGGCTGTCGAGACGGGAGTTGTCGTGCGGGGTGCACCAAAGAAGTGCGTAGGTGGCATATGCCTGGGAAATGGATGTCTCTGAGTGGCCTTACTCGGTCGCGTGCACGGTGCATACTCTCGGGGCAGTGACTGTTGCGAGCATGTGCGATTCGGGTGTCTTCGGGTAAAGGGTTCCGTACGGGATGTTCTTCCCAGGCTCCTGTGAACCGAGCATCCGTTTTGCAATGACCCGACATGCGTGGCCATTTCATGTCTTTCTGGATGCGGAAAGCGTTAATGTTTGTCGAGACGGAAGTTGTCGTGCGGGGTGCACCAAAAAAGCGCGTAGGTGGCATATGCCTGGGAAATGGATGTCATTGAGTGGCCTTACTCGGTCGCGTGCGCGGTGCA
>BSBK01007826.1:0-32500 GCA_027943335.1 Chamaecyparis obtusa | reverse complement strand
CGTACGGAGCCTCCTTTGTTCATTTTTTTCCCGCGAGTTTCGACCCCGCCCGGGAGCGAGCTCGGCGCCGATCCCGCCCCGCCGCTCCCCGGAGAGCTCGACCGGTTCGGTTCCGCTCGGATCGGACCCCGCCCGCGAGCGCCGCTCGGCTCGACGAGCTCGATGGGGATCCCGTCCGCGGGCGAGCTGGGCGTGGCTACACGTATGACCCGAATGTAATTTTTTTTTTTTAATTTTTTTTTTAACTCTGGTTTTTTCGTTCTTATCCTCGTACGGAGCCTCCTTTGTTCATTTTTTTTCCGCGAGTTTCGACCCCGCCCGGGAGCGAGCTCGGCGCCGATCCCGCCCCGCCGCTCCCCGGAGAGCTCGACCGGTTCGGTTCCGCTCGGATCGGACCCCGCCCGCGAGCGCCGCTCGGCTCGACGAGCTCGATGGGGATCCCGTCCGCGGGCGAGCTGGGCGTGGCTACACGTATGACGCGAATGTATTTTTTTTTTTTTTTTTTTTTTTTTTAACTCTGGTTTTTTCGTTCTTATCCTCGTACGGAGCCTCCTTTGTTCATTTTTTTTCCGCGAGTTTCGACCCCGCCCCGGAGCGAGCTCGGCGCCGATCCCGCCCCGCCGCTCCCCGGAGAGCTCGACCGGTTCGGTTCCGCTCGGATCGGACCCCGCCCGCGAGCGCCGCTCGGCTCGACGAGCTCGATGGGGATCCCGTCCGCGGGCGAGCTGGGCGTGGCTACACGTATGACCCGAATGTAATTTTTTTTTTTTTTTTTTTTTTAACTCTGGTTTTTTCGTTCTTATCCTCGTACGGAGCCTCCTTTGTTCATTTTTTTTCCGCGAGTTTCGACCCCGCCCGGGAGCGAGCTCGGCGCCGATCCCGCCCCGCCGCTCCCCGGAGAGCTCGACCGGTTCGGTTCCGCTCGGATCGGACCCCGCCCGCGAGCGCCGCTCGGCTCGACGAGCTCGATGGGGATCCCGTCCGCGGGCGAGCTGGGCGTGGCTACACGTATGACCCGAATGTAATTTTTTTTTTTTTTTTTTTTAAAACTCTGGTTTTTTCGTTCTTATCCTCGTACGGAGCCTCCTTTGTTCATTTTTTTTCCGCGAGTTTCGACCCCGCCCCGGAGCGAGCTCGGCGCCGATCCCGCCCCGCCGCTCCCCGGAGAGCTCGACCGGTTCGGTTCCGCTCGGATCGGACCCCGCCCGCGAGCGCCGCTCGGCTCGACGAGCTCGATGGGGATCCCGTCCGCGGGCGAGCTGGGCGTGGCTACACTTATGACCCGAAAGTTTTTTTTTTTTTTTTTTTTTTTTTTTTTTTTTTTTTTTAACTCTGGTTTTTTCGTTCTTATCCTCGTACGGGGCCTCCTTTGTTCATTTTTTTTCCGCGAGTTTCGACCCCGCCCGGGAGCGAGCTCGGCGCCGATCCCGCCCCGCCGCTCCCCGGAGAGCTCGACCGGTTCGGTTCCGCTCGGATCGGACCCCGCCCGCGAGCGCCGCTCGGCTCGACGAGCTCGATGGGGATCCCGTCCGCGGGCGAGCTGGGCGTGGCTACACGTATGACCCGAATGTAATTTTTTTATTTTTTTTTTTTTTTAACTCTGGTTTTTTCGTTCTTATCCTCGTACGGAGCCTCCTTTGTTCATTTTTTTTCCGCGAGTTTCGACCCCGCCCGGGAGCGAGCTCGGCGCCGATCCCGCCCCGCCGCTCCGCGGAGAGCTCGACCGGTTCGGTTCCGCTCCGATCGGACCCCGCCCGCGAGCGCCGCTCGGCTCGACGAGCTCGATGGGGATCCCGTCCGCGGGCGAGCTGGGCGTGGCTACACGTATGACCCGAATGTAATTTTTTTTTTTTTTTTTTTTTTTTTTTTTAACTCTGGTTTTTTCGTTCTTATCCTCGTACGGAGCCTCCTTTGTTCATTTTTTTCCCGCGAGTTTCGACCCCGCCCGGGAGCGAGCTCGGCGCCGATCCCGCCCCGCCGCTCCCCGGAGAGCTCGACCGGTTCGGTTCCGCTCGGATCGGACCCCGCCCGCGAGCGCCGCTCGGCTCGACGAGCTCGATGGGGATCCCGTCCGCGGGCGAGCTGGGCGTGGCTACACGTATGACCCGAATGTAATTTTTTTTTTTTTTTTTTTTTAAAACTCTGGTTTTTTCGTTCTTATCCTCGTACGGAGCCTCCTTTGTTCATTTTTTTTCCGCGAGTTTCGACCCCGCCCGGGAGCGAGCTCGGCGCCGATCCCGCCCCGCCGCTCCCCGGAGAGCTCGACCGGTTCGGTTCCGCTCGGATCGGACCCCGCCCGCGAGCGCCGCTCGGCTCGACGAGCTCGATGGGGATCCCGTCCGCGGGCGAGCTGGGCGTGGCTACACGTATGACCCGAATGTAATTTTTTTTTTTTTTTTTTTTTTAACTCTGGTTTTTTCGTTCTTATCCTCGTACGGAGCCTCCTTTGTTCATTTTTTTTCCGCGAGTTTCGACCCCGCCCGGGAGCGAGCTCGGCGCCGATCCTGCCCCGCCGCTCCCCGGAGAGCTCGACCGGTTCGGTTCCGCTCGGATCGGACCCCGCCCGCGAGCGCCGCTCGGCTCGACGAGCTCGAATGGGATCCCGTCCGCGGGCGAGCTGGGCGTGGCTACACGTATGACCCGAATGTAATTTTTTTTTTTTTTTTTTTTTTTTTTAACTCTGGTTTTTTCGTTCTTATCCTCGTACGGAGCCTCCTTTGTTCATTTTTTTTCCGCGAGTTTCGACCCCGCCCGGGAGCGAGCTCGGCGCCGATCCCGCCTCGCCGCTCCCCGGAGAGCTCGACCGGTTCGGTTCCGCTCGGATCGGACCCCGCCCGCGAGCGCCGCTCGGCTCGACGAGCTCGATGGGGATCCCGTCCGCGGGCGAGCTGGGCGTGGCTACACGTATGACCCGAATGTAATTTTTTTTTTTTAATTTTTTTTTAAACTCTGGTTTTTTCGTTCTTATCCTCGTACGGAGCCTCCTTTGTTCATTTTTTTTCCGCGAGTTTCGACCCCGCCCGGGAGCGAGCTCGGCGCCGATCCCGCCCCGCCGCTCCCCGGAGAGCTCGACCGGTTCGGTTCCGCTCGGATCGGACCCCGCCCGCGAGCGCCGCTCGGCTCGACGAGCTCGATGGGGATCCCGTCCGCGGGCGAGCTGGGCGTGGCTACACGTATGACGCGAATGTATTTTTTTTTTTTTTTTTTTTTTTTTTAACTCTGGTTTTTTCGTTCTTATCCTCGTACGGAGCCTCCTTTGTTCATTTTTTTTCCGCGAGTTTCGACCCCGCCCCGGAGCGAGCTCGGCGCCGATCCCGCCCCGCCGCTCCCCGGAGAGCTCGACCGGTTCGGTTCCGCTCGGATCGGACCCCGCCCGCGAGCGCCGCTCGGCTCGACGAGCTCGATGGGGATCCCGTCCGCGGGCGAGCTGGGCGTGGCTACACGTATGACCCGAAAGTAATTTTTTTTTTTTTTTTTTTTTTTTTTTAATTTAACTCTGGTTTTTTCGTTCTTATCCTCGTACGGGGCCTCCTTTGTTCATTTTTTTTCCGCGAGTTTCGACCCCGCCCGGGAGCGAGCTCGGCGCCGATCCCGCCCCGCCGCTCCCCGGAGAGCTCGACCGGTTCGGTTCCGCTCGGCTTGATCAGCTCTGGTCGCTAGATCACTTGACAAAATTAGGTCAACAGGCAGATCAACTCGGGTCACCAACTAGATCAACTCAGGTCGCAAACTAGATCATCTCGGGTGGCTAGATCAACTCTGCTCGCTAGTCGGTAACTCATACTGCCATAATAAATTAGGTCACTACAACGACTCTGGTCGCTCGGTCGACTAAGGTGACTCAGGTCACTGGGTGGACTTGGTCGACTCGGTCGACTCGATCGACTCGGGTCACCGAGTTGACTCAGGTAGCCAAATCGACTCAGGTCGAGTCAGTCACCTGACCGACCCGGTCGACTCGGGTCGACGCAGTCAACTTGAGTCAACTCAGTTGACTTGGATCACCGGGTCGACTAGGGTGACTTAGGTCGACTCAGCTGACTCGGTTGACTCAGGTCGACTCAAGTCGACTTGGGTTGTCGGATCTACTCGGGCCTCTAGATTGCACGGGTCACTAGATCAACTCAAGTTGCTAGCGAGATCAGCTCAGGTCACCACACAGGTAACCAACTAGATCAACTCGGGTCACTAGATCAGCTTGGGTCACCAGCTAGATCAGCTCTAGTCGCTAGATCACCTGACAAAATCAGGTCACTAACTAGATCAGCCTGGGTCACCAACCATTTCATCTTAGGTCGCCAACTAGATCAGCTTAGGTCGCTAACTAGATCAACTCAGGTCGCCAGATCAGCTCTGGTTGCCAGCCAAAAACTTTGACTGCCATAATAAATTGGGTCACCACAGCGACTCGGGTCACCAGGTCGACTCGGTTGACTCGGGTCACCAGGTCGACTTGGTTGAATCAGGTCACTGGGTCGACTCGGTCGACTCGATGGACTTGGGTCACCAGGTCGACTTGGTTGACTCAGGTCACCGGGTCGACTCAGTCACCTGACTGACTCGGTCGACTCGGGATGACTCAGTTGACTCAGGTCATCGGATCGACTCGAGTCACCAAGTTGACTCGGGTCACCGGGTCGACTTGGGTTGTCAGATCGACTCGGGCCTCTGGATCAGTACGGGTCACTGGATCAACTCAAGTCGCTAGCGAGATCAACTCAGGTCACCACACGGGTCGCCAACTAGATCAACTCACATCGCCAGATCAGCTTGGGTCACCAACCAGATCAACTCTGGTCGCTAGATCACCTGACAAACTTAAGTCACCAGCCAGATTAGCTTAGGTCACCAGCCAGTAACTCTGACTACCATAATAAATTAGGTCACCACAGTGACTCAGGTAACTGGGTTGACTCAGTCGACTCAGGTCGACTCAGTTGACTCAGGTCACCGGGTCGACTCGATCGACTCAGTTGACTCGATTCACCGGGTTGACTTAGGTTACTGGGTTGACACGATCGACTCAGTTGACTCAGGTCATTGGGTGGACTCCGTTGACTTAATCGACTCAGGTCACCGGGTTGACTCAGTCACCTGACTGACTCGGGTCGACTTGGTTGACTCGGGTCACAAGGTCGACTTGGTTGACTCGGGTCATCAGGTCGACTTGGTTGATTCGGGTCATCGGGTCGACTCGGTTGAGTCGGGTCACCAGGTCGACTCAGGTCGACTTGGGTTACCAGATCGACTCAGGCCTCTGGATCAGGATGGGTTACTGGATCAACTCAAGTTGCTAGCAAGATCAACTTAGGTCACCACACGGGTCACCAACTAGATCAACTCTGGTCGCCAGATTAGCTTGGGTCACCAACCAGATCAACTCTGGTCTCCAGATCACCTAACAAAATTAGGTCACTAGCAACTTGGGTCACTGGGTCGACTCAATTGACTCAGGTCACCGGGTGAACTCGGTCGACTCAGTTGACTCGGGTCACCGGGTCGACTCGGTTGACTCGGGTCATTGGGTCGACTCGGTCGAGTCAGGTCACCAGGTCGACTCGATCGAGTCGGGTCATCGGGTCGACTCAGGTCGTCGGGTTGACTCAGGTCAACTCGGTTGACTCAGGTCACCGGGTCGACTCGGTTGACTTGGGTCACCGCATCGACTTGGTTGACTCAGGTCACTGCGTCGACTCGGTTGACTCGGGTCATCGGGTTGACTCGGTTGACTCGGGTCATCGGGTCGACTCGGTTGACTCAGGTCACTGGGTTGACTCAATTGACTCAGGTCACTGGGTCGACTCGGTTGACTCGGGTCACCGAGTCAACTCGAATCGACTTGGGTTGCCGGATCGACTCAGGCCTCTAGATTGGGATGGGTCACTAGATCAACACAAGTCGCTAGTGAGATCAACTCAGGTCACCACACGGGTCACCAACTAGATCAACTCAGGTCACCAAATCAGATTGGGTCACTAGCCAGATCAGCTCTGGTCGCCAGATCACCTCACAAAATTAGGTCGACAGCCAAATCAGCTTAGGTTGCCAACTAGATCAATTCAGGTCACCAGATCAGCTCTAGTCACCAGCCAGTAACTCTGACTGCCATAATAAATTAGGTCACCATAGTGACTCAGGTCGCTGGGTCGACTCGATCGACTCGGGTCACCAGGTCAACTCGGTTGACACGGGTCACTGGGTCGACTCGGTCGACTCTGTTGACTCGAGTCACCGGGTTGACTCGGTCGACTCAGGTCACTAGGTCGACTTAGGTCGACTCAGTCACCTGACTGACTCGGTCGACTTGGGTCGACTTGGTTGCCTCGAGTCATCGTGTTAACTCAGTTGACTCAGGTCATCGGGTCAACTCAGTTGACTCCGGTCATTGGGTCAACTCAGTTGACTCAAGTCATCAGGTCAACTTAGTTGACTCAGGTCACTGGGTCGAGTCGGTCGACGCGGTTGACTCAGGTCACCAGGTCGACTTGGGTTGCCGGATCGACTCGGGCCTCTAGATCAAGATGGATCATCGGGTCAACTCAAGTTACTAGCGAGATCAACTCAGGTCACCACATGGGTCGCCAACTAGATCAACTTGGGTCACCAGATTAGCTTGGGTCACCAGCTAGATCAGCTCTGGTCGCCATATCAGCTTATGTCACCAACTAGATCAACTCAGGTCGCCAGCCAATAACTTTGACTGCCATAATAAATTGGGTCACCATAGTGACTCGGGTCGCTAGGTCAACTTGGTTGACTCAGGTCATAGGGTCGACTCGGTTGACTCAGTTGACTCAGGTCATTGGGTCGACTCAGTTGACTCATGTCACTGGGTCGACTCGAGTCACCAGGTCGACTCGGTTGACTCAGGTCACTAGGTCGACTCGGGTCAACTCAGTCACCTTACTAACTTAGGTAGACTTGGTTGACTTGGGTCACCAGGTCAACTTAGGTCATCAGGTCAACACGGTTGACTCAGGTCACTAGGTCAACTCTGTCGACTCAGGTCACCAAGTCAGCTGGGTCGACTTAGTCAACTCTGGTCACCGGGTCGACTCAGTTGATTCGAGTCACCGGGTCACTGGGTCGACTCGGTTGGCTCGGGTCATCGAGTTGACCAGGTTGACTCGGGTCACTGGGTCGACTCGGTGGACTCGAGTCGACTCGATTGACTCAGGTCGAGTTGGGTTGCCGGCTCGACTCGGGCCTCTGGATCGGGATGGGTCACTGGATCAACTCAAGTCGCTAGCGAGATCAACTCAGGTCACCACACGGATCACCAACTAGATTTACTCAGGTCGCCATATCAGCTTGGGTCACCAACCAGATCAGCTCTTGTCACCAGATCACCTGACAAAATTAGTTCACCAACCAGATCAGGTTAGGTCACCAATTAGATCAACTCAGGTCGCTAGATTAGCTCTGGTCGCCAGTGAGTAACTCCGACTGCCATAATAAATTGGGTCACCACAAAAACCCTGGTCGCTGGGTCGACTCAGTCAACTCAGTCAACTTGATCAACTCGGGTCACCGGGTCAACTCGGGTCATCGGGTCAACTCGGGTCACTGGGTCAACTCGGTCGACGTGGGTCACCGAGTCGACTTGGGTTGCCGAATCAACTTAGGCCTCGAGTCGACTTGGGTTGACACGGGTCGACCTAGTCGACTCAGGTCACTAGGTTGACTCAATTGATTCAGGTCACTAGGTCAACTCAGTCGACTCTGGTTTACTCGGGTCGACTCGGTCACCTGACCGACTCGGGACACCACGTCGACTCAGTCGACTCGGTTGACTCGGGTCATCGAGTCGACTCGGTTGACTCGGGTCATCGAGTCGACTCGGTTGACTCAGGTCACTCGGTCAACTCGATAGACTCGGGTCACCGAGTCGACTTGGGTTGCCGGATTGACTCAGGCCTCTGGATCAGGACGGGTCACTGGATCAACTCAAATCGCTAGCAAGATCAACTCAGGTCACCACACGGGTCGCCAACTAGATCAACTTGAGTCACCAGATCAACTTGGGTCACCAGCCAGATCAGCTCTGGTCTCCAGATGACCTGACAAAATTAGGTCACTAGCCAGATCAGCTTAGGTCACCCACTAGATCAATTCAGGTTGCCAGCTCAGCTCTGGTCGCCAGCTAGTAACTTTAACTGCCATAATAAATTAGGTCACCACAGCGACTTGGGTCACTGGGTCGACTCAGTTGACTCGGGTCATCGGGTCAACTCGGTCGACTCAGTTGACTTGGGTCACCAGGTCGACTCGGTTGACTCGAGTCATTGGGTCGACTCAGTTGACTCGGGTCACTGGGTCGACTCAATTGAGTCAGGTCACTGGGTCGACTCGGTCAACTTAGGTCATCGGGTCGACTCAGTCACCTAACCGACTCGGTCGACTCAGGTCGACTCGGATCACCGGGTTGAATCGATCGACTTGGTTGACTCGGGTCACCGCGTCAACTCAGTTGACTCGGGTCGACTCGGTTGACTCAGGTCACTGGGTTGACTCAGTTGACTCAGGTCACCGGGTCGACTCGATTGACTCAGGTCACCGGGTCGACTCGGGTCACCGGGTCAACTCGGTTGACTCGGATGATCGAGTCGACTCGGTCGACTCGGATCGACTTGGGTTGTTGGATCAACTCAAGCCTCTAGATCAGGATGGGTCACTAGATCAACACAAGTCGCTAGCGAGATCAACTCAGGTCACCACACAGGTCGCCAACTAGATCAACTCGAGTCGCCAGATCAGATTGGGTCACCAGCCAGATCAGCTCTGGTTGCTAGATCACCTCACAAAATTAGGTCGACAGCCAAATTAGCTCTGGTCACTAGATCACCTCACAAAATTAGGTCGACAACCAGATCAGCTTAGGTTGCCAACTAGATCAATTCAGGTCGCTAGATCAACTCTGGTCGCTAGCCAATAACTTTGACTGCCATAATAAATTGGGTCACCACAGCGACTCGGGTCGCTGGGTCGACTCGGTCGAGTCGGGTCACTGGGTCGACTTGGTTGACTTAGGTCACTAGGTCAACTCGGTCGACTCAGTTGACTCAGGTCACCGGGTTGACTCGGTTGACTCAAGTCACCGGGTCGACTTAGGTCGACTCGGTTGACTTGGGTCACCAGGTCGACTCAATTGACTCAGGTCATCGGGTCAACTCAGTTGACTCAGGTCATCGAGTCGACTCGATCGACTCGGGTCACTAGGTTGACTCGGTCGACGCGGTTGACTCAAGTCACCGGGTTGACTTGGGTTGCCGGATCGACTTAGGCCTCTAAATCGGGATGAGTCACTTGGTCAACTCAAGTCGCTAGCGAGATCAACTCAGGTCACCACACGGGTCGCCAACTAGATCAACTCAGGTCACCACACGGGTCGCCAACTAGATCAACTCAGGTCGCCAGATCAGCTTGGGTCACCAGCTAGATCAGCTCTGGTCACCAGATCACCTAACAAAATTAGGTCACCAGCCAGATCAGCTTATGTCACCAACTAGATCAACTCGGGTCGCCAGCCAGTAACTTCGACTGCCATAATAAATTGGGTCACCACAGTGACTCAGGTCGCTGGGTCGACTCGGTTGACTCAGGTCACAGGGTCGACTCGGTTGACTCAAGTCATCGGGTCGACTCGGTTGACTCATGTCACTGGGTCAACTCAGGTCACCGGGTCGACTTAGTTGACTTAGGTCACCAGGTCGACTCAGTTGACTCAGGTCACCGAGTCGACTCGGGTCGACTCAGTCACCTTACTGACTTAGGTCAACTTGGTTGACTCAGGTCACCATGTCAACTCAGGTCATTGGGTTGACACGGTTGACTCGGGTCACTGGGTTAACTCTATCGACTCGGTTGACTCGGGTCACCGAGTCGACTCAGTCGACTCTGGTCACCGGGTCGACTTGGTTGATTCGGGTCACCGGGTCACTGGTCGACTCGGTTGGCTCGGGTCATCGGGTCGACTCGGGTCACTGGGTCGACTCGGTTGACTCAGGTCGACTGGGTCGACTTAGTCAACTCTAGTCACCGGGTCGACTCGGTTGATTCGGGTCACCGGGTCACTAGGTCGACTCGGTTGGCTCGGGTCATCGGGTCGACTCAGGTCACTGGGTCGACTCGGTTGACTCAGGTCGACTGGGTCGACTTAGTCGACTCTGGTCACCGGGTCGACTCGGTTGATTCAGGTCACCGGGTCACCGAGTCGACTCGGT
This sequence comes from Chamaecyparis obtusa, assembly GCA_027943335.1. Classification (NCBI taxonomy): domain Eukaryota; kingdom Viridiplantae; phylum Streptophyta; class Pinopsida; order Cupressales; family Cupressaceae; genus Chamaecyparis; species Chamaecyparis obtusa. The sequence continues at coordinate 22,277 of BSBK01007826.1, read as the reverse complement.
TGGCTCAGGTCATCAGGTCGACTCGGTTGACTCGGGTTGCTAGCTCGACTTGGGTTGCTGGCTCGACTCGAGCCTCTAGATCGAGACGGGTCATTGGATCAACTCAAGTCGCTAGCGAGATCAACTCAGGTCACCACATGGGTCGGCAACTAGATTTACTCGAGTCACCATATCAGCTTGGGTCACCAACCAGATCAGCTCTTATCGCCAGATCACCTGACAAAATTAGTTCACCAGCCAGATCAGGTTAGGTCGCTAACTAGATCAACTCGGGGTGCTAGATCAGCTCTAGTCGCCAGTGAGTAACTCTGACTACCATAATAAATTAGGCCACCATAAAAACCCTGGTCGCTGGGTCGACTTGGTTGACTCAGGTCACCGGGTCGACTCAGTTGACTCGGGTCATTGGGTCGACTCGGTCAACTCGGGTCACCGGGTCGACTCGGGTCATCGGGTCACTGGGTCGACTCGGGTCACCGAGTCGACTTGGGTTGCTGGATTGACTCAAGCCTCGAGTCGACTTGGGTTGACACGGGTCGACCTAGTCAACTCAGGTCACCGGGTCGACTCAATTGATTCAGGTCACTAGGTTGACTCAGTCGACTCTGGTTGACTCGGGTCGACTTAGTCACCTGACCGACTCAGTTGACTCGGGTCACCACGTTGACTCGGTCGACTCGGTTGACTCAGGTCGACTCAGTTGACTCGGGTCATCGGGTCGACTCAGTTGACTCAGGTCACTCGGTCGATTCGGTTGACTCGGGTCACTTGGTCAACTCGGGTCGACTTAATCACCTGACTGACTTAGGTCGACTTAGTTGACTCGGGTCACCAGGTCGACTCAGTTGACTCAGGTCACTGGGTCAACTCTGTCGACTCAGGTCACCAGGTCGACTGGGTCAACTCAGTCGACTCAGGTCACCGGGTCGACTCAGTCACTTGACCGACTCGGTTGATTCGGGTCACTGGGTCGACTCGGTTGACTCAAGTCACTGGGTCGACTCGATTGACTCGGGTCGACTCGAGTGACTCGGGTCACCGGGTCAACTCGGGTTGACTCGGGCCTCTAGATCAGGAGGGGTCATTGGATCAACTCAAGTTTCTAGCGAGATCAACTCAAGTCACCACACGGGTCCCCAACTAGATTTACTCAGGTCACCATATCAGCTTGGGTCACCAGCCAAATCAACTCTTGTCGCCAAATCACCTGACAAAATTAGTTCGCCAGCTAGATCAGGTTAGGTCGCCAACTAGATCAACTCGGGTTGCTAGATCAGCTCTGGTCGCCAATGAGTAACTCCAACTGCCATAATAAATTAGGTCACCACAGAAACCCCAGTCGCTGGGTCGACTCGGGTCGACTCGATTGACTCGGGTCATTGGGTCGACTCGGTCAACTCGGGTCACCGGGTCGACTCGGTTGACTCAGGTCATCAGGTCGACTTGGGTCACTGGGTCGACTCGGGTCACCGAGTCGACTTGGGTTGCTGGATCGACTCAGGCCTCAAGTTGACTTGGGTTGACACGGGTCGACCTAGTCTACTAAGGTCTCCTGGTCGACTCGGGTCGACTCAATCGATTCAGGTCACTGGGTCGACTCAATCACCTGACTGACTCGGTCATCTCAGGTCACCATGTCGACTCGATTGACTCTTGTCATCGGGTTGACTCAGTTGACTCAGGTCACTGGGTCAACCGATTGACTCAGGTCACTGGGTCGACTCGGTCACCACACGGGTCACCAACTAGATCAAGTTAGGTAGCTAGCGAGATCAACTCAGGTCACCACACTGGTCCCCAACTAGATCAACTCGGATCGCCAGATCAGCTTGGGTCACCAGCCAGATCAGCTGTGGTCGCCAGATCAGCTTGGGTCACCACATTGACTCAGGTCGCCACATTACTTGGCCAACTCGGGTCACCAGCCAGATCAACTCAGGTGACTCGGTTGACTCAGGTTATCGGGTCGACTCGGGTCGACTTGGGTTGCCAGATCAACTCGGGCCTCGAGTCGACTTGGGTTGACTTGGGTCACCAGGTCGATGCGGGTTGTCAGGTCAACACGAGTCACCGGTTCGACATGGGTCGCCAGTTTGACACGGGTCACTGGGTCGACACGGGTCACTGGGTCGACGCGAGTCACTGGGTCGACGCGGGTCACTAGGTCGACGCAGGTCGCTGGGTTGACTCGGGTCGTCAAGTTGACTCGGGTCGCCGGGTCAACTCAGGTTATTGGATCGACTCGGGTCTCTAGATCAGGACAGGTCACTTGATCAACTCGGGTCACCACATGAGTCACCAATTAGATCAACTCAGGTCACCAGATCAGCTTGGGTCACTAGCCAAATCTGCTCTGGTCGCCAAATCACCTAACCGACTCGGGTCGCCAGCCAGATCAGCTTGGGTCACCACATCACCTGGCCAACTCGGTTCGCCAGATCAACTCAGGACACGACATCGACTCAGGTAGTTAGCTAGATCATCTCAGATCACCAGATCGCCCGATGAACTCAGGTCGGGTGGGGTCTCTAGATCGAGTCGAGTCACCAGATCAAGTCGGGTCCCGAGCCAGATCAACTCAGGTCACCACATCGACTCGGGTCACCAGCCAGATTAGGTCAGGTCACTAGATAGCCTGACCTACTTAGATCTCCAGTGAGTCTGTCCACTTTTTGAATGATTGACCCATACTCCTCTTCAAGTATTATCATAGTCAAGTCTCCGCTTCTAGCTCGACAATAAGAAGGGCGTGACTCCATGTATGGCCTGAGTGATTTTTTTTTAACTCTGGTTTTTTCATTCTTTTTGTCGTAGGGAGCCTCCTTTGTCTATTTTTTTTACAACTTTTGACCTCGCTCACGATCAAGCTAGGCCAACTCATTTAAACTTGGATCGCATAAATCTAATATGCACAATAGTAATGTTGATGAGTATGCAAACACATCAATGAAGTCATCTCAGTATGTCAAGTCCCCCAACTTAGATCACTCGAGTCGCATAAGTAACTCAGATAGCCATAATAAATTAGGTCACCATAGTGACTCGGGTCACTAGGTCGACTCAGGTCACGGGGTCGACTCGGGTCATCAAGTCAACTCAGGTTGCTGGGTTGACATAGCCGAATCGACTCAGGTCTTTGGATCGGGACGGGTCACTTGATCAACTCGTGTCGCTAGCCAAATCAACTTAGGTCATCACATGGGTCGCCAACTAGATCAACTCGGGTCGCTAGATCAGCTCTGGTCACCAGATCACCTGACCAACTTAGGTCGCCAACCAAATCAGCCTTGATCGCCACATTGACTCAGGTTGCCACATCACCTAGCCAACTTGGGTCGCCAGCCAGATCAACTCGAGTTGCCAGATCGACTCGGGACACCACATCGACTCAGGTAGTCAGCTAGATCATCTTGGATCCCTAGATCGCTCGATGAACTCAACTCAGGTGGGGTCTCTAGATCAAGTCGGGTCACCAGATCAAGTCGGGTCCTGAGCTAGATCAACTTAGGTCACCACATCGACTTAGGTCACCAGCCAGATCATGGTCCCTAGCCAGATCAACTCAGGTCACCACATCCAATATGCACAATAGTAATGCTGATGAGTATGCAAACTCATCAATGAAGTCATCTCAGTATGCCAAGTTGTCAAGTCCTCCAACTTAGATCAGTCGAGTCGCATAAGTAACTCCAACTACCATAATAAACTTAGATCACTCAGGTCGTTAGGTCGACTCGGGTTGCCGGCTTGACTCGGGTCTCTAGATCGCGATAGGTCGCTGGATCAACTCGGGTTGCTAGCTAGATTAACTCAAGTCACCACATCGACTTGGGTCATCACCTAGATCAGCTCAGGTTGCCACATCACCTAACCAACTCAGGTCAGGTCGGGTCACCAGATTAATTCGGGTCACCAGCCAGATCAACTTAGGTTGCCACATCAACTCGAGTATCCAGATAGATCAGCTCGGGTCACCAAATCACCTAACTAACTTAGGTCAGGTTGGGTTAGGTCTCCTGATCAGGTCGGGTCACCGGATCAACTCAGGTCGCTAATTAGATCAACTCGGGTCACTAACATGATCAACTCGGGTCAACACATCAGCTTATGTTGTTAACACATTCCAATATGCCAAGCTGTCTAGTTTGCTAGCTCGGATCACTCGAGTCGCATAAGTAACTCGTATTGCCAAAACAACTTGGGTCACCTAATTAACTCGAGTCATCAGATCGACTCGGGTCGCCAGATCGACTCGGGTCACCGGATCGACTCGAGTCCTCGAATCGACTCGGGTCACCGTATTGACGCAGGTCACCGGATCGACTCAGGTCTCCAGATCAGGATGGGTCGTCCGATCGACTCGGTTCATCGGATCGATTCGGGTATCCAGATAGATCAAATCAGGTCACCAAATCACCTGACTAACTTAGGTTAGGTCGGGTCTCTGGATCGAGTCGGGTCACCAGATCAAATTGGGTCTCCAGCCAGATCAACTCGGGTCAACACATCGACTCGAGTCACCAACCAGATCAACTTGGGTCGCCAGACCAACTCAGGTCAGGTCGGGTAAGGTCTCCAGATTGGGTCAAGTCGCGGGATCATTTCAGCTCGCCAGCCAGATCAACTCGAGTTGCTACATCGACTCGACTCGACTCGCCAACCAGATCAGCTCAGGTCATTAGATCACCTGACCAACTCGAGTCAGGTCGACGGATGAAGTCAGATCGCCAGATCAACTCAGGTCGCCAGCCAGATCAACTCAGATCATCACATCGACTTAGGTCGCCAGCCAAATCAGCTCGGGTCACCAAATCAACTCGGGTCACCAGCCAGATCAACTCGGGTTAACAAATTTGAGTTTTGACCCCACTCGCAAGCGAGCTAGGCTAACTCATTCAAACTTGGATCGCCTCAATCTAATATGCATAATAGTAATACTAACGAGTATGCAAACTCATCAATGAAGTCAACTAAGTATGCCAGCCTGATCAACTCAGGTCAACAAATTGACTCGGGTCACCAACCAGATCAACTCGGGTCACCAGATTGCCAGGCCAAGTTGGGTCGGGTCGGGTTGGGTCAGGTCTCTAGATCGGGTTGGGTCAGTTCTCTAGATCGGGTCGGGTTGCCAGATCAATTCTTGTCGCCAACCAGATCAACTCAGGTCGCCACATCGACTCGGGTCGTCAGCCAGATCAGCTCGGGTCACCACATCACCTAACCAACTCGGGTTAGGTCGGGTCACCCGATCAATTTGGGTCACTAAGTTGGGTGTGACTCCATGAATGGCACGAGTGGTTTTCTTTTTCAACTCTAGTTTTTTCATTCTTTTCATTGTACGAAGCCTCCTTTGTCTATTTTTTTAGGACTTTTGACCCCGCCCTGAGGATCGCCAACGAGCTCGACCGGATCCTGTCCGAGATCTTGCTCGTGAGCGAGCTCACCGGGATCCCGTCGCCAACGAGCTAGGCGTGACTCCATGGATGGCTCTAGTGATTTAAGTTTTTTATAACTTGAAAATTTTGTTCTTTTCCTTGTATAGAGCCTCCTTTATCCATTTTTTCCTACGAGTTTCGACCCCGCCAGCGACCTTGTTAAGTTCTCATCGCAGGTCTTGCCCTACTACCACGAAAGCCTCCCAGCGGTTATATGAAATGACCCCGGGTCATTTCAACACTGCGTCTAACAATAACTAGTCAGACTGCATCAAATGATGTCCACCTCGATCCATGCCAACTCATTCAAACTTGGATCACCTCAATCTAATATGCACAATAGTAATGCTGACAAGTATGCCAACTCATCAATGAAGTCGCCTTAGCATGCCAAGCTGTCAAGTCCCCCAACTTGAATTACTCCAGTCGCATAAGTAATTCGGATCATTGGATCGACTCGCATCGCCGAGTCAACTCGGGTTTCTGGATCGACTCGAGTCCCCAAAACAACTTGGGTTGCCAGTCGGATCAACTCGGGTCACCATCCAGATCAACTCAGGTCGCAAGATCACCTGACTAACTTAGATTGACGAAGTTGCCTAGCCAACTTGGATCGCTAGACTTGCCAGATCGACTCGAATCACTGGAGTCGTCAGATCGACTCAGATCTCTATTTCAAGTCGGCCCTATTGCCACGAAGGCATCCCAATGATAACCAGTCAGATCGCAAGTTAAATCACATCAAATGATGTTCACCTCGATCTGTGCTAACTCATTCAATCTTGGATCACCTCGATCCAATATGCCAAGCTGTCAAGTCCACCAGCTCAGATCACTCGAGTTGCATAAGTAACTCAGATCGCCAGAACAACTCGGGTCACCAGATCGACACAGGTCGTCAAATCCACTCGGGTTGCCGAATCAACTCGAGTCGTCGGATCGACTCGGGTCTCCAGATTAGGACGGGTTGTCAGATCGACTCGGGCCGCCAGCCAAATCTACTCGGGTCCCTACATCGACTCAGGTATCCATATAGATCATATTGGGTCGCCAAATCACCTGACTAACTAAAGTTAGGTCAAGTTTGGTCGGGTCAGGTCTCCGGATTGGGTCGGGTCACCGGATCAACTTGGGTCAACATATCGACTCGAGTCGCCAACCAGAACAACTCGGGTCACCAGATTGCCAGACCAACTCGGGTTGGGTCGGGTCAGGTCTTCAGATCGGGTCAGGTCACGGGATCATTTTGGGTCGCCAGCCAGATCAACTCGGGTCGCCACATCAACTCGACTCACCAACCAGGTCAGGTCGGGTCACCAGATCACCTGACCAACTCGGTCAGGTCGACGGATGAAGTCGGATCGCTGGATCAACTCAGGTCGCTAGCCAGATCAACTTGGGTCACCACACCAACTCAGGCCGCCAGCCAAATCAGCTCAGGTCGCGAGATCAACTCAGGTCAACAAATGTGACTTTTGACCCCACTCACAAGTGAGCTAGGCTAACTCATTCCAAGTCTCTCATGGAAAAGTCCATGACTTCCCATTCCTATACCTATGCTGACGAGTATGCCAACTCATCAATGAATTCGGCTCAGCATGCCAAGTTGTCAAGTCCCCCAACTTGAATTACTCCAGTCACATAAGTAATTTAGATCACCAGAACAACTCGGGTCACCGGATCGACTCAATTCGCCGGATTGACTTGGATCACCGGATCACTAGAGTCGGCAAAGTAACCCAGATCTCTAGGGTCATAACGGGATAGGTATTGTTTACGGATGTAACGACCTCTGAGATGAGCCCAACTCGTCAATCGGAGCCAGCTCGCCAATCTGATTGAGCTAGCCGATCTGAGCCAACTCACCGATTTGAGCTAGCAAGACACCTCTCAAGAATTGAGTTTGAGAACTTCTCCACTAATGAGTTGTCCTCAAGATGTGAACTTGCATCCAGATTAGGACTTGTGGCTTGCACGAGCCAATGTCATGAAGACCTCCTACGTACATGCAACCAATGCATCTCATAGTCCAACATAGTTCTGAACTAGCTCATTACGCCACCATCTCGCACATGTTCCAAGTCTCCCATGGAAAAGTCCCCAACTTCCCATTCCAATACCTAGTTGATTTCACCTCGGATCGAGTCCCCAACAAGATCCAATGCCACTCTGCACAAAGCAGTCCATGCTACTTCATGCAGCTCGAATGACACCTCGACTTGACTCTAAACCTTACCCAGGCCAAAACTATTAACAACTTGTCGCACAACCCCATGAATGCTCCTCGAATCAAGTCCCTGACATGACCCTACTCCTGAGTGCACCAAACAACTCCTTTGTTACACCTCGGATCGAGTCCCTTACATGTCAGTTCAAGTCAGTCGACGTGTTAGCTCTATTTCTAGTATGAGGTGATCTTGTCACATCAACACTACACCCATCCATTGTAAGTTAGCCATACCACCACAAAGTCATCCAACAGTCATTATGAAATGACCCCTATCACATCAAGCTGTGTTGGTTTGTTTCAAGTCGGCCCTATTGCCACGAAGGCATCCCAATGGTAACTAGTCAAATCGCATCAAATGATGTTCACCTCGATCTATGCCAATGCTGCCTATGATTGATTTGCTAGCTCTCTACGGATATTTTTGGATATGCCATTTGATACCTGAATGCTATGCATGGGTTCGTGCATAGACGATTCGAGCTGAGCTTAAGGATGTTGAGTTCTCAAGTGAATATGAATAGGCGAGTTGTTCTATGGAGTAGAACTCAGGAATGCATGATGGATTGAGCTCATCTCGCGGATCCGAGCCAGCTCGTTGATCCGATCCAGCTTGTCGATCTGAGCCAGCTCGACGATCCGAGCCAGCTCGTCAAGTTGAGCCTTTTACGAGATTTAAATTTTTTGCGACCTATCGACGTCGGCAAGCATTTGTATGGGGGAGAAAGACTCGGACTAATAACTTATCCTCGTAGGGGAGGTGTTGTTGGTGGATGTGAGGATTTTTGAGATGAGACCCAAGCTGGAACAAATTCTAGTGCGCATTGTGATTAGAGCTAAGCTAAAGGATATTGAGTTCTCAAAGGAATACAAATAGGCAAGTTGTTTTATGGAGTAGAACACGGGAATGCATGATGGATCCGATCCGATTTGAGCCGAGCCGGCTCGGCGATCCGAGCCAGCCAGCTTGGAAAACCGAGCCGGCTCGCTCGGCAAACCGTGCCAGCTCGCCGATTCGAGTCAGCTCGCTCGGTGATCCGAGCCAGCTCGCTTGGCGATCCGAGCCTTTTACGAGATTTTAAGTTTTTGTGACTTATCGGCGTCGGCAAGCATTTCTACGTGGGAGCAAGACTCGGACTAATAACTTATATAGGGGAGGTGTTGTTGGTGGATGTAAGGATCTTTGAGATGAGACTCGAGATGGAATGGATTCTAGTGCCCATTGTGATTCGAGCTGAGCTAAAGGATGTTGAGTTCTCAAGTGAATACAAATAGGTGAGTTGTTCTATGGAGTAGAACACGGGAATGCATGATGGATTGAGCTCAGCTCGTCGATCCGAGCCAGCTCACGGATTCGAGCTAGCTTGTCGAGCTGAGTCTTTTACGAGATTTAAAGTTTTCGTGACCTATCCGTGTCGGCGAGCATTTCTACGGGGGAGCAAGACTTGGACTAATAACTTATATAGGGGAGGTGGTGTTGGTGGATGGAAGGATCTTTGAGATGAGACCCGAGCTGGAACGGATTCTAGTGCGCGTTGTGATTCGAGTTGAGCTAAAGGATGTTGAATTCTCAAGTGATTACAAATAGGCGAGTTATTCCATGGAGTAGAACACGGGAATGCATGATGGATTGAGCTCAACTCGGCGATCCGAGCCAGCTCGGCGATCCGAGCCAGCTCGGCGATCCGAGCCAGCTCGGCGATCCGAGCCAGCTCGGCGATCCGAGCCAGCCCGTCGAGCTGAGTCTTTTACAAGATTTAAATTTTTTGTGACCTTTCGGCGTTGGCGAGCATTTCTACGGGGGAGTAAGACTCGGACTAATAACTTATATAGGGGAGGTGTTGTTGGTGAATGTAAGGATCACTGAGATGAGACCCGAGCTGGAACGGATTCTAGTGCGCGTTATGATTCGAGCTGAGCTAAAGGATGTTCAGTTCTCAAGTGAATACAAAGAGGTGACTCATTCTATGGAGTAGAACATGGGAATGCATGATGGAATGAGCTCAGATCGCCGATCCGAGCTAGCTCGTCGATCCGAGCCACGGGTATGTACGATCCGAGCCAGCCCGTCGAGCTGAGTCATTTATGAGATTTAAATTTTTTGTGACCTTTCGGCGTTGGCGAGCATTTCTACGGGGGAGCAAGACTCGGACTAATAACTTATATAGGGGAGGTGTTGTTGGTGAATGTAAGAATCATTGAGATGAGATCCGAGCTGGAACGGATTCTAGTACGCGTTGTGATTCGAGCTGAGCTAAAGGATGTTCAGTTCTCAAGTGAATACAAAGAGGTGAGTCATTCTATGGAGTAGAACATGGGAATGCATGATGGAATGATCTCAGATCGTCGATCCGAGCTATCTCGTCGATCCGAGCCAGCTCGCTGATCCGAGCCATGGGTATGTAGGTAGTTTTCATGAGATCGGCTCGCCCGGCCCACAAGTCAAACATCGATTCTCTTATTAAGGGTGAGCCCTTGTCTAGCGTTTGGGTCGCTCGGTACAAGCTGTTCGATTTGTAATGTGTGCAAAGCTTTTGGGTTGATATTTGGAAGATTTAAATTTTTTGTGAGCTATTCTCCTCGTTTCACTTGATATTTTTGAAGATTTGAATTATTTGTGAGCTATTCTCCCCGTTTCCCTTGATTTTTTTGGAAGAATTGGAATTTTTGAGAGTTGTTCTCTTCGCCTCAAATTTCTACGGAAGAGCAAGACTTGGACTAATAACTTATATAGGGGAGGTGTTGTTGGTGAATGAAAGGATCTTTGAGATGAGACCCGAGCTGGAACGGATTCTAGTGCGCGTTGTGATTCAAGCTGAGCTAAAGGATGTTCAGTTCTCAAGTGAATACAAAGAGGTGAGTCGTTTTATGGAGTAGAACACGGGAATGCATGATGGAATGAGCTCAGATCGACGATCCGAGTCAGCTCGCTGATCTGAGCCACGGGTATGTAGGCAGTTTTCATGAGATCGGCTCGCCCGGCCCACAAGTCAAACACTGATTCTCTTATTAAGGGTGAGCCCTTGTCTAGCGTTTGGGTCGCTCGGTACAAGCTGTTTGATTTGTAATGTGTGCGAAGCTTTTGGGTTTGATATTTGGAAGATTTGAATTTTTTGTGAGCTATTCTCCTCGTTTCACTTGATTTTTTTGAAGATTTGAATTATTTGTGAGCTATTCTCCCCATTTCCCTTGATTTTTTGGAAGATTTGGATTTGTTGCGAGTTGTTCTCTTCGCCTCAAATTTCTACGGAAGAGCAAGACTTGGACTAATAACTTATATAGGGGAGGTGTTGTTGGTGAATGCAAGGATCTTTGAGATGAGACCCGAGCTGGAACGGATTCTAGTGCACGTTGTGATTCGAGCTGAACTAAAGGATGTTTAGTTCTCAAGTGAATACAAAGAGGTGAGTCATTTATGGAGTAGAAGACGGGAATGCATGATGGAATGAGCTCAGATCGCCGATCCGAGCTAGCTTGTCGATCCGAGCCACGGGTATGTAGTCAGTTTTCATGAGATCGGATCGTCCGGGCCACAAGCTAGCTATTTTTTGTGAGCTATTCTCTTTGTTTCCTTTGATTTTTTTGGAAGACTTGCATTTTTTGTGAGCTATTCTCTTCGTTTCAATTGAATTTTTGGAAGTTATGCATTTTTTGTGATGTAGTCTCTTCGTTTCACTTGCATTTTTGGGAGATTTGATTTTTTTTGTGAGCTATTCTCTTCTTTTCCCTTGAATTTTTTTTTGCAAGACTTGCATTTTTTGTGAGCTATTCTCTTCGTTTCAATTGAATTTTTAGAAGTTTTGAATTTTTTGTGATCTATTCTTCTTTGTTTCACTTGTATTTTTGAGAGATTTGAAATTTTTGTGAGATATTCTCTTCGGCTCAAATTTCTACGGAAGTGCAATACTTGGACTAATAACTTATATAGGGGAGGTGTTGTCCGCGGAAGCTCCCCCATGCCCCTCTAATAGAATCAGTGCTAGTGATCCCGTTTTGAAATCCGACGGACGGATGGATGAGCAGGTCGGATTTCAAAACGGGATCAGCAGCACTGATTCCATTAGAGGGGCATGAAGCCACCTGATTGCTATGCGGGGGCTGCTCAAAGTCCCGTCTTTCGAGTCGCTCGACGGCGCAAGTCGGAAAGGGTTCGACAGCGGTTGTCGTTCCAATGCGTCGTCGCAGTGACATGGAAGGCGATCTTCGGGTTAGCCCTTGTCTAGCTTTTGGGTCGCTTGGTACAAGCGATCTGCTATGTACTTTCCGCGAACCCCTATCCGGGTACTCGTTAGCTATGCATTGGCTCTTGCATGTGTGGAACGGAGAGATGCGGCCTTCACAGGGAGTCGGCCTGAAATAGTTCTGTGCGTGCGAATGGAGCCGCGTATAGCTTTTGGGTCGTTTGGATAGGGTGCCCCTCCAAGCGAATCAGTGCTGGTGCTCGGACGGATTTGCGGCTCAGATTTAAAATGTGAGGAGCATGCCTGATTTTATTTGAGGGGCATGAAGCCACCTGATTGCTATGCGGGGGCTCCCCTGGGTCGTCTCTTTTGGGTCACTCGATTTGAGGGGCATGAAGCCACCTGATTGCTATGCGGGGGCTCCCCTGGGTCGTCTCTTTTGGGTCACTCGATGGCGCAAGTCGGAGAAGGGTTCGACAACGGTAGTCGTTCCAGCGCGTCGTCATTAGTGATACTGAAGTCGATCTGTGTGCAGCCCCCGTCTAGCACTTGGGTCTGCATGCCGCAAGAAGATTTGAATTTTTTGTGAGTTAAAGTCTTTTTCTTTTTTTCGTTTCACTGGAGTTTTTGCGAGATTTGAAGTTTTTGTGAGCTATTCTCTTCGTTTCACTTAAATTTTTTGTGAGCTATTCTCTTCGTTTCACTTGAATTTTTGGAAGTTTTGAGTTTTTTGTGAGCTATCCTCTTCGTTTCACTTGAATTTTTGCAGGATTTGAATTTTTTGTGAGCTATTCTTCTTTGTTTCACTTGGTTTTTTGGAAGATTTGAATTTTTTGTGAGCTATTTTCTTTGTTTCCCTTGTTTTTTTTTGGAAGACTTGCATTTTTTGTGAGCTATTCTCTTCTTTTCCCTTGATTTTTTTTTTGCAAGACTTGGATTTTTTGTGAGCTATTCTCTTCATTTCAATTGAATTTTTGGAAGTTTTGAATTTTTTGTGATCTATTCTCTTTGTTTCACTTGTATTTTTGAGAGATTTGAAATTTTTGTGAGATATTCTCTTCGGCTCAAATTTCTACGAAAGTGCAATACTTGGACTAATAACTTATATAGGGGAGGTGTTGTCCGCGGAAGCTCCCCCATGCCCCTCTAATAGAATCAGTGCTGGTGATCCCGTTTTGAAATCCGACAGACGGACGGATGATTAGGTCAGATTTCAAAATGGGATCAGCAGCACTGATTCCATTACAGGGGCATGAAGCCACCTGATTGCTATGCGTGGGCTGCTCAAAGTCCCGTCTTTCGGGTCGCTCGATTGCGCAAGTCGGAAAGGGTTCGACAGCGGTTGTCGTTCCAATGCGTCGTCGTTGTGACATGTAAGGCGATCTTAGGGTCAGCCCCCGTCTAGCTTTTGGGTTGCTTTGGTACAAGCGATCTGCTATGTACTTTCCGCGAAACCCTATCCGGGTACTCGTTAGCTATGCGTTGTCTCTTGCATGTGTGCAACGAAGAGATGCGGCCTTCACAGGGAGTCGGCCTGAAACAGTTCTGTGCGTGCGAATGGAGCCGCGTATAGCTTTTGGGTCGTTTGGATAGGGTGCCCCTCCAAGTGAATCAGTGCTGGTGCTCGGATGGATTTGCGGCTCGGATTTAAAATGTGAGTAGCATGCCTGATTTTATTGGAGGGGCATGAAGCCACCTGATTGCTATGCGGGGGCTCCCCTGGGTCGTCTCTTCTGGGTCACTCGATGGCGCAAGTCGGAGAAGGGTTCAACAACGGTAGTTGTTCCAGCGCGTCGTCATTAGTGATACTGAAGTCGATCTGTGGGCGAGCCCCGGTCTAGCATTTGGGTCTGCATGCGGCAAGAAGATTTGAATTTTTTGTGAGTTAAGTCTTTTTCGTTTCACTGGAGTTTTTGCGAGATTTGAAGTTTTTTGTGAGCTATTCTCTTCGTTTCACTTGAATTTTTGGAAGTTTTGAATTTTTTGTGAGCTATTCTCTTCGTTTCACTTGAATTTTTTGAAGTTTTGAATTTTTTGTGAGCTATTCTCTTCCTTTCACTTGAATTTTTGCAGGATTTGAATTTTTTGTGAGCTATTCTTCTTTGTTTCACTTGGTTTTTTCGAAGATTTGAATTTTTTGTGAGCTATTCTCTTTGTTTCCCTTGATTTTTTTTTGGAAGACTTGCATTTTTTGTGAGCTATTCTCTTCGTTTCAATTGAATTTTTGGAAGTTATGCATTTTTTGGTGATGTAGTCTCTTCGTTTCACTTGCATTTTTGGGAAATTTGATTTTTTTGTGAGCTATTCTCTTCTTTTTCCTTGATTTTTTTTGCAAGACTTGGATTTTTTGTGAGCTATTCTCTTCATTTCAATTGAATTTTTGGAAGTTTTGAATTTTTTGTGATCTATTGTTCTTTGTTTCACTTGTATTTTTGAGAGATTTGAAATTTTTGTGAGATATTCTCTTCGGCTCAAATTTCTACGGAAGTGCAATACTTGGACTAATAACTTATATAGGGGAGGTGTTGTCCGCGGTAAGCTCCCCCATGCCCCTCTAATAGAATCAGTGCTGGTGATCCCGTTTTGAAATCCGACAGACGGACGGATGATTAGGTCGGATTTCAAAACGGGATCAGCAGCACTGATTCCATTAGAGGGGCATGAAGCCACCTGATTGCTATGCGGGGGCTGCTCAAAGTCCCGTCTTTCGGGTCGCTCGATGACGCAAAGTCGGGAAGGGTTCGACAGCGGTTGTCGTTCCAATGCGTCGTCGCTGTGACATGGAAGGCGATCTTCGGGTCAGCCCCCGTCTAGCTTTTGGGTTGCTTTGGTACAAGCGATCTGCTTGTACTTTCCGCGAAACCCTATCCGGGTATTCGTTAGCTATGCGTTGTTTCTTGCATGGGTGGAACGGAGAGATGCGGCCTTCACAGGGAGTCGGCTTGAAACAGTTCTGTGCGTGCGAAAGGAGCCGCGTATAGCTTTTGGGTCGTTTGGATAGGGTGCCCCTCCAAGTGAATCAGTGCTGGTGCTCGGACGGATTTGCGGCTCGGATTTAAAATGTGAGTAGCATGCCTGATTTTATTGGAGGGGCATGAAGCCACCCGATTGCTATGCGGGGGCTCCCCTGGGTCGCCTCTTTTGGGTCACTCGATGGCGCAAGTCGGAGAAGGGTTCGACAACGGTAGTCGTTCCAGCGCGTCATCATAGTGATACTGAAGTCGATTTGTGGGCGAGCCCCCGTCTAGCTCTTGGGTCTGCATGCCGCAAGGAGATTTGAATTTTTCGTGAGTTTAAGTCTTCGTTTTTCCTTGATTTTTTTTGGAAGACTTGAATTTTTGGAAGTTCTGAATTTTTTTGTGAGCTATTATCTTTCGTTTCACTTGAATTTTTGCAAGATTTGAAATTTTTGTGAGCTATTCTCTTTGTTTCACTTGGTTTTTTTTGGAAGATTTGAATTTTTGTGAGCTATTCTCTTTGTTTCCCTTTGTTTTTTTTTTTTTTGTTTTTTTTTTGGGAAGACTTGCGTTTTTTGTGAGCTATTCTCTTCGTTTCAATTGAATTTTTGGAAGTTATGCATTTTTTGTGATGTAGTCTCTTCGTTTCACTTGGTTTTTTGGAAGATTTGAATTTTTTGTGAGCTATTCTCTTTATTTCCCTTTGATTTTTTTGGAAGACTTGCATTTTTTGTGAGCTATTCTCTTCGTTTCAATTGAATTTTTGGAAGTTATGCATGATGCATTTTTTGGGAGATTTGATTTTTTTTGTGAGCTATTCTCTTCTTTTCCTTTGAATTTTTTTTGCAAGACTTGCATTTTTTGTGAGCTATTCTCTTCGTTTCAATTGAATTTTTGGAAGTTTTGAATTTTTTGTGATCTATTCTTCTTTGTTTCACTTATATTTTTGAGAGATTTGAAATTTTTGTGAGATATTCTCTTCGGCTCAAATTTCTACGGAAGTGCAATACTTGGACTAATAACTTATATAGGGGAGGTGTTGTTCGCGGAAGCTCCCCCATGCCCCTCTAATGGAATCAGTGCTGGTGATCCCGTTTTGAAATCCGACAGACGGATGGATGATTAGGTCGGATTTCAAAACGGGATCAGCAGCACTGATTCCATTATAGGGGCATGAAGCCACCTGATTGCTATGCGTGGGCTGCTCAAAGTCTCATCTTTCAGGTCGCTCGACGGCGCAAGTCGGAAATGGTTCGGCAGCGGTTGTCGTTCCAATGCGTCGTCGCAGCGACATGGAAGGCGATCTTCGGGTCAGCCCCTGTCTAGCTCTTGGGTTGCTTTGGTACAAGCGATCTGCTATGTACTTTCCGCGAACACCTATCCCGGTACTCGTTAGCTATGTGTTGGCTCTAGCACGCATGGAACGCAGAGATGCGGCCTTCACAGGGAGTTGGCCTGAAACAGTTCCGTGCCTTGCGAATGGAGCCGCGTATAGCTTTTCGGTCGTTTGGATAGGTGCCCCTCCAAGTGAATGAGTGTTGGTGCTCGGACGGATTTGCCGCTCGGATTTAAAAATGTGAGCAGCAGCACAGATTCTATTGGAGGGGCATGAAGCCACCCAATTTTTATGCGTGGGCTCCCTTGGGTCGTGTCTTTTGGGTCACTCGATGGCGGAAGTCAGAGAAGGGTTCGACAGCGGTAGTCGTTCCAGCGCGTCGTCATAGTGATACTGAAGTCGATCTGTGGGCGAGCCCCCGTCTAGCTCTTGGGTCTGCATGTCGCAAGAAGATTTGAATTTTTTGAGTTAAGTCTCTTCGTTTCACTTGAATTTTTGCGAGATTTGAATTTTGTTTGTTGCGAGGTAGTAAAATTCTCTTCGTTTTGACTTGAAGTTTTGGATTTTTTGTGAGCTATTCTCTTCGTTTTTCCTTGGTTTTTGTTTTGGAAGACTTGAATTTTTTGTGGGCTATTATTTTATTCTTTTCACTTGAATTTTTGGAAGTTTTGAATGTTTTTGTGAGCTATTCTCTTCGTTTTCACTTGAATGTTTGCAAGATTTGAATTTTTTGTGAGCTATTCTGTTTGTTTCACTTGGTTTTTTTGGAAGATTTGAATTTTTTGTGAGCTATTCTGTTTTGTTTCCCTTGATTTTTTTGTAAGACTTGCATTTTTTGTGAGCTATTCTCTTCGTTTCAATTGAATATTTGGAAGTTGTGCATTTTTTGTGATTGTAGTCTCTTCGTTTCACTTGCATTTTTGGGAGATTTGATTTTATTTGTGAGCTATTCTCTTTTTTTTCCCTTGATTTTTTTGTGAGCTATTCTCTTCGTTTCAATTGAATTTTTGGAATTTCTGAATTTTTTGTGATCTATTCTTTTTGTTTCACTCGTATTTTTGAAAGATTTGAAATTTTTGTGAGATATTCTCGTCGGCTCAAATTTCTACGGAAGTGCAAGACTTGGACTAATAACTTATATAGGGGAGGTGTTGTCCGCGGAATCTCCCCCATGCCCCTCTAATAGAATCAGTGCTGGTGATCCCGTTTTGAAATCCGACAGACGGACGGATGATTAGGTCAGATTTCAAAACGCGATCAGCAGCACTGATTCCATTAGAGGGGCATGAAGCCACCTGATTGCTATGCGGGGGCTGCTCAAAGTCCCGTCTTTCGAAGGTCGCTCGACGGTGCAAGTCGGAAAGGGTTCGGCAGCGGTTGTCGTTCCAATGCGTCGTCGCAGTGACATGGAAGGCGATCTTCGGGTCAGCCCCCGTCTAGCTTTTGGGTTGCTTTGGTACAAGCGATCTGCTATGTACTTTCCGCGAACCCCTATCCGGGTACTCGTTAGCTATGCGTTGGCTCTTGCATGCGTGGAACGAAGAGATGCGGCCTTCACAGGGAGTTGGCCGGAAATAGTTCTGCTCTTGTGAATGGAGCCGCGTATATAGCTTTTGAGTCGTTTGGGTAGGTGCGCCCCTCCAAGAGAATCAGTGCTGGTGCTCGGACGGATTGGTAGCTCGGATTTAAAATATGAACACTAGCACTGATTCTATTGGAGGGGCGCATTAGGCCACCCGCTTGCTATGCGGGGGCTGTCCAGGGTCGTAACTTTTGGGTCAGTCGACGGTGCACTTCGGAAAGGGTTCGACAGCGGTTGTCGTTCCAACACATCGTCGCATTGACAAGAAAGGCGATCTTCGGGTCAGCCCCCGTCTAGCTCCCGGGTCACTTGGTACAAGCTACTTGCTATGTCGCTTCGACTTCCGATACTTGCATTGGAATCAGTTAGTTATCATATGTGTCGGCGGATTGGATCTCAAGTCAATCTAGGCGGGTGCGACATTAGTTGCTAAGTCTCGATCGAAAACGATTTGGATTCATCTAGATGCATTGTTATCTGACTTGAGGAACTATGCGAGCGAGTTGGGTTACCTCCTCGTGGATATGTTGGATACGCGTTATGACGGATAAGATGATGGATTGCGGTAAGAATGACGAATTTTTGGAAGATGAATTATTTTGGTGAGCCATGTTCTTTGTTTTACTTGAATTTCTGGAAGATTTGAATTTTGTTTTCTAGCTATTCTTTTCGTTTTCCTAGATTTTTTCGAAAGACTTGAATTTTTTGTGATCTATTCTGTTCGTTTCACTTGAATTTTTGGAAGATTTGATTTTTTGTGAGCTTTTTGTCATCGTTTCACTTGAATTTTTGGAAGATTTGAATTTTTTGGGAGCCAGTTTCTTCGGCTTAAATTTCCACTCAAGAGCAAGACTCGGACTAATAACTTATATAGGGGAGGAGTTGTGTGTTGTTCGCGGAAGCTCCCCCATACCCCTCTTATAGAATCATTGCCGGTGATCGGACGGATGTGTAGGTCGGATTTCAAAATGGGATCACCAGCACTGATTCTATTAGAGGGGCATGAAGCCACTTGATTGCTATGCGGGGGCTGCCCAAAGTCCTGTCTTTCGGGTCGCTCGACGGTGCAAGTCGGAAAGGGTTCGGCAGCGGTTGTCGTTCCAATGCGTCGTCGCAGTGATATGGAAGGCAATCTACGGGTCAGCCCCTGTCTAGCTTTCGGGTCACTTTGGTACAAGTGATTTGCTATGTACTTTCCGCGAACCCTATCCACGTACTCGTTAGCTACGCGTTGGCTCTTACACGAGCGGAACGGAGAGATGCGGCCTTCACAGGGAGTTGGCCGGAGATAGTTCTGTTTTTGTGAATGGAGCCGCGTATAGCTTTTGAGTCGTTTGGGTAGGTGCCCCCCTCCAAGAGAATCAGTGCTGGGTATCTCGGATTTAAAATCTGAGCACTAGCGCTGATTCTATTGGAGGGGCGCATTAGGCCACCCGCTTTCTATGCGGGGCCTGTCCAGGATCGTGTCTTTTGTGTCAGTCGACGTTGCAAGTAGGAAAGGGTTCGACAGCGGTTGTCGTTCCAACGCATCGTCGCATTGACAAGAAACGCAATTTTTGGGTCAGCCCCCGTCTAGCTCCCGGGTCGCTTGGCACAAGCGATTTGCTCTGTCGCATGCTGCATTAAGATTTGAATTTTTTGTTTGCTATTCTCATTTTTGTTTCATTGGAAGATTCGAATTTTTTGCGATCTCCTCTTTTGTTTCCTTTGATTTTTTTTTGGAAGATTTTAATTTTTTGTGAGCCTACTCTCTTCGATTCACTTGAGTTTTTGGAAGAAATGGATTTTTTTGGTGAGCTATGTTCTTTCTTTTACTTGAAGTTTTGGAAAATTTGAATGTTTTGCTAGTTGTTCTTTTCGTTTCCCTTCGATTTTTTCGGAAGACCTGAATTTTTTGTGAGCTATTCTGTTCGTTTCACTTGAATTTTTTGAAGATTTGATTTTTTTGTGAGCTTTTTCCTCATCGTTTCACTTGAATTTTTGGAAGATTTGAATTGTTTGGGAGCCATTCTCAACGTCTCAAATTTCTACGGAAGAGAAAGACCCGGACTAATAACTTATATAGGGGAGTAGTAGTTCGCGGAAGCTCCCCCATGCCCCTCTAATAGAATCAGAGCTTGTGCGCGGACGGATGAGTAAGTCGGATTTAAAATCGGATCACTAGCACTGATTCTATTAGAGGGGCATGAAGCCACCTGATTGCTATGCGGGGGCTGCCCAAAGTCCTGTCTTTCGGGTCACTCAACGGTGCAAGTCGGAAAGTGTTCGGCAGCGGTTGTCGTTCGAATGTGTCGTCGCAGTGACATGGAAGGCAATCTTCGGGTCAGCCCCCGTCTAGCTTTCGGTTCGCTTTGGTACAAGCGATTTGCTATGTACTTTCCGCGAATCCTATCCGGGTACTCGTTAGCTATGCGTTGGTTCTTGCATGCGTGGAACGGAGAGATGCGGCCTTCACAGGGAGTTGGCCGGAGATAGTTCCGTTCTTGTGAATGGACCGGCGTATAGCTTCTGAGTCGTTTGGGTAGGTGCGGCCCTCCAAGAGAATCAGTGCTGGTGCTTGGACGGATTGGTAGCTCAGATATAAAATTTGAGCACTAGCACTGATTCTATTGGAGGGGCGCATTAGGGCACCCGTTTGCTATGCGGGGGCTGCCCATGCCCATGGTAGTGTCTTTTGTGTCACTCGACGGTGCAAGTTGGAAAGGGTTCGACAGCGGTTGTCGTTCAAATGTTTCGTTGTAGTGACATGGAAGACAATTACTGGGTCAGCCCCCGTCTAGCTCTTGGGTCACTTTGCTGCAAGTGATTAATTCGGTTTTGGATGGATAAAATCCCTTTGTGAAAGGTGGCATGGCGTTTGTTGGAGAAAATTGATTAAGTCGGAGCATTGGCCTCGGGCCATTGTGAGGACTGTCGATTTCTTCAGGTACAACACTTGTTTGCCTAGTAACAGAGTTGACATGTAATTCGGCATTGCTCTCGATTGTTCTCGGAGTTGTACCTCCGGAACTTTTGGATCTTGCCCCTTCACTCCATTTCATCCTCTTTGCTTGGATGAACGTGTGCACTTGTACCCCTTTCCGAGATGGTAGGCGCGATAATAAATTGCGGAGTGAGCATTTCTTGTAGTTCTGCCCAGCCCTTGTGCAGTTGGAAGTTCTCATCTTCATATTTAGTTGAATTTTGCCACGCACGAGTGTCGTAGAGAATTGCGACAGTGTGTATGTCATTTGTTTGACTGAAAGATGCGCTTGTTCCGAAGTTTACGACAGTTGCATTTGCCATGGGCCTTGGCACTTGGCACGTTCCATCTTTGCGATACATGAGCTCCGACAGTAACAAGTGTTGGGAATCGTTGCACGTAAGGTGAGTGTCCTGCTTTCATATTTCATCGTTGTCCCACTCTCCACCCTTTAAGCCTTTCCTAGTGTTTTTAGCGTGGCCCGGAGTGCGATGAAAGGTTGGTTGCCTTGTACACAAGTGCGGTCTTGGCCATCTCGTCTTCATTTTCTACGAGGCACTATCGTCTTGCTCTGGTTTGCAGGGCAAAGTCCTCTCTGTCTGTGGAGTTAAACTTGCAGACGAGTATGGCCAAGGCTTTTGGTTGGATGCGGAAACCGTTAAGGCTGTCGAGACGGGAGTTGTCGTGCGGGGTGCACCAAAGAAGTGCGTAGGTGGCATATGCCTGGGAAATGGATGTCTCTGAGTGGCCTTACTCGGTCGCGTGCACGGTGCATACTCTCGGGGCAGTGACTGTTGCGAGCATGTGCGATTCGGGTGTCTTCGGGTAAAGGGTTCCGTACGGGATGTTCTTCCCAGGCTCCTGTGAACCGAGCATCCGTTTTGCAATGACCCGACATGCGTGGCCATTTCATGTCTTTCTGGATGCGGAAAGCGTTAATGTTTGTCGAGACGGAAGTTGTCGTGCGGGGTGCACCAAAAAAGCGCGTAGGTGGCATATGCCTGGGAAATGGATGTCATTGAGTGGCCTTACTCGGTCGCGTGCGCGGTGCATACTCTCGGGGCAGTGACTGTTGCGAGCACTTGCGATTCGGATGTCTTCGGGTAAAGGGTTTCGTACGGGATATTCTTCCCAGGCTCCTGTGAACCGAGGATCCGTTTTGCAATGATCCGACAGGCGTAGACATTTTCAATCTGTCGAGACGCGGAAATTGTTTTCATGCTGTGCCGAGGCGTTTTCTTTACCGTCCAACATCACTTGTGGATGATCTCTCACTGTGGAATTTTCTATGTCGGTCGAGACGGGAGTTGTCGTGCGGGGTGCACCAAACAAGCGCGTAGGTGGCATATGCCTGGGAAATGGATGTCATTGAGTGGCCTTACTCGGTCGCGTGCGCGGTGCATACTCTCGGGGCAGTGACTGTTGCGAGCATGTGCGATTCGGATGTCTTCGGGTAAAGGGTTTCGTACGGGATATTCTTCCCAGGCTCCTGTGAACCGAGCATTCGGCGTTGCAATGCTCCGACACGCATATGGTTCTTTCCCTTGAGGAGATCGCATGTCACGGAGAGTCGTTAGCGAAGTCGCGTTGGGAAAAG